>JAABLL010000396.1:0-15613 GCA_012295475.1 Phytophthora gonapodyides | reverse complement strand
AAGCATAGTACGCGTCTCAATCTGTACGGGGTGTTCGACACCCTGTACAGATTTCCCTTGTTGGGGCAAATTAGTACAGTGATGTGCTTCCTGAAGGAACGGGCAAAACTTGATAAACTCTGAGATATCATAACGGGTGTTGTATGCATCACTATGATCAACACCCTTTTTAAATCGATATACTGGGGGGCATTATATATATCAGGTGTTCCTTAAGGAAGCACATCACTGTACGAAGACGCAGCTGACCTCGCTTCTTTTTTGTCTGCTTTGGTACAACCAAAATGCGATTTGAGCTTTCAGGAACCGCCCAATATTCGGAGCGATATGAACTACAGCCACAGCTCGCTTACAGCGCGACGAGGAAGCCTTCCTTCGCGGCCTTGGCCGCCCGCGTGGCGCGCCCGCGCTCGCGCTGCCGGCATGCGGGGCACATCTTGTAAGGCCGAGCAGAGTTCTTGGCGCTCGCCGGCTTGATCTCCCAGAGTTTGGCCCCGCAGCGGCACTCTCCAGCCGCTTGACGCTTCGCTTTTAGGCGGCGTTTGGCCGCGTGGTCGGCCGCCCGGCAGTCCTCGCACATCGCGCGGCCGGGCGAGGCGCGCCTCGAGCACTTACAGTATCCAAGCGGGGTCGTTGCATGGTATTTTCGGCTGGCTCTGGCTCCGAGCTTCAGGTGCTTGCACACATAGTCTTTCCCTTCACAGCGCGGCTGTCGCAGTTGGTGCACACGTGCAGGAGCACTTTCGTGCTGCGCGCGACGCTCTTCTTGCGTTTACAGCAAGCACAGTTCGCGTCGTCGTCCAGGGCCAGCTCCGCACCACATTCGCACTGCCTCGCGGTCTTGCGTATGACAGCGGCTTTGGATTTGGATCGCCTGTAAACCGCCCGCCTGCTCTCCACGCGGTCCGCCTCAACGAACGCGCCGCCCTCCTCCGCCGCGAACGCGTCGACCACGGTGAGCTCCATGCTCTCCTCCACGGTCAGGCCCTCGCTGGCTTTGGCTAGGGCCGCGCTCTTTTCCGCCGAGAGCTTCTGCTCTTGCTGTGCCAGCCACTCCGGGGTGAGAGGGCGGCACAGCGTGCGGATCTGAGTCTGGAGGTGCTCTGCTGCCCTGTCGACTAGATATAGCAAAAATAATAACTTCAGCACAAAGCTCATAGCAATATTTGATCGGTAACTATAACTTACTCTCGACGGGATCGTACTTGTACGTGATGTGCTCCAGGGACTCCCGCAGCGCCACCCACGACGCGTTGGCGGATCCCGTGGAGCACATGATCTTGTCGACGACGAGTATCTATGAAAACAACAGTTAGGACCGAAGAACTTCTTGAACTAATAAAGCGGTTGACTTTACCTTCTGGTGCTGGGTGCCCGTGCACTTCTGCACGTACAGGCGGATCTTGAGCCCTTGCGCTTGCGCGGCGAGGAGCTCTTTAACTCGAGGAAGCTCGTACTGCGAGAGGACCATCGTTTTGTCCAATATCAACGTAACTTCCACCGTCGTCGCGAGAGCGATGATCACGCGCACGATTCCGAGCTCTGTGAGCGAGAACACTGCCCCCACCAGCGTCTCCGTCGGCAGCGCGAATTGCCGCATGTACAGCTCGGCGAAGAAAGTGTTTGACGAAAACACCTCGACGTACGCCGGCAACTTCCGCGCCTTGCCCATGATACCGCCGAAGGTGCTCACATTGATGTCGAGCACCTTCGCCAGCTGCTTGTTGGTGGTCAGGCTGGGGTCTCGCTGCTGCAGGTCGTATACCTGGCGTTTGACGCGCGGTGGCTGGTGCCGAGGTTCTGTGGCTGGGCCCATCATGCCCCAGCACTTGCCGCTCAGGTAGGCCTCGACGATTTTCTTGACGCAACGGGCATCCCGCTGTGGTCTGAGGTGCTCGCCGATGTCGCTGTAGTTGAGCGCCGCCCCGGAGCGCAGGAGCGGCATGAGCTTTTTAATGACCTTGCGCCGCTCCGCCTCCGAGGTCTTCAGGATCACAGGCGCCTTGCCTGGCGTGGGGAGCGCCGAGACCTTGCGGGTGCGCTTGGCCGGCGGGCGCTTCTTGGCCTTGGCCTTGTGGGCGCGTTTGGCCGGCGAGTGCTTCTTGGAAGCCTTGGCCTTGTGGGCGTGGTCTGCCATCTCGACGGCAGATTCGAGAATGAGAGTTTCTTCGCGGTCGAGAGGACTTCAAGGAGGTTCACGCGAGGCAACCAATCGGGGAAGAGGAAAGTTTTAACTTTCCTAATTTTTAAAAAAGATTCGGCTCGCGATGCGGTACGTCTTTCGCCATCTTTTCAATGGCCAGCAAGCACCCGCAGAAGTAGAAGTAGAAGTACCGGCCTGACGAGAAGCAGTAGCTGGTTCATTTCGCTGGTTCATTCCGCCATGAGCCGCACCAAGAAGAGCGCGCGTCGAGGCAAGCGCAATGCCGACGGAGCCCCCGCTGGACCCAGCAAGAAGCAGCGCAAGGAAGCGGTTAAGAGTGCGGCGACTGCAGCTGCACCAGCTGCTGCGCCAGGGACTGTGAGCGGCGAGAAGGGCAGCCGCCAGTGGGCCGAGAGCACTCTGACTAAAGTGCTGGGCGGCATTCCGCTCGACACGTTCCTGTCCGAGTATTTCGAGAAGAAGCCGCTGCATGTGCGTAAGGCAGACAAAGGTGCGCTGTTCGCCAGCGGCCTGTTCTCGCGCAAGAAGATGCTCAAGGTCATGGACAAGCAGCCGCGCAGCATGAACTTCGGCAAGGATCTGACGGTTTGCAGATACGTCAACTCGGAGCGCGAGAACTTCGACGGCGAGGACTCGGATGGACACGCCACTAGTCGGCAGGTGGCTAGTCTGCTGGACCGAGGCTACAGCTGCCAGTTCTACCAGCCGCAGCGCTACGTGGACGGACTGTACGAGCTCAACGCAGCCTTTGAAGAGGTGTTCGGTGGCCTGGCTGGTGCCAGCGCGTACTTAACGCCTGCCAATTCCCAGGCGTTGGCGCCGCACCACGATGATGTCGAGGTGTTTGTGCTGCAGACTGAGGGACGCAAGAAGTGGAAGCTCTACCGCCCGCTGGTGGAGCTGGCGGGCGAACACAGCTCGGATCTAGCTGAAGATCAGATCGGTGAGCCCTGGATGGAGCTGACCGTGGAGGAAGGCGATCTGCTCTACTTCCCGCGCGGTGTCATCCACCAGGCATGCACGGACACGGACAAGTTCTCCACTCACGTGACCATCTCGGTGTACCAGCACAATACGTGGGCGAACTTCCTGGAGGTGGCGCTGCCCCGCGTCATCCGTCAAGCTTTCGACTCGGACGTTGCATTCCGCAAGGGGCTCCCTGTCGGCTACCTGAACTACGTGGGCACCCAGTTCCCAGCTGACTCTGCCGAGGCGAAGGGCTTTGCGGCGACTTGCAAGAAGCTGGTAAGCCAACTCGCTGCTCATGTTGGTGAAAAGGACCTGCAGGAGGCGGCTGACGAGGCTGCGCTGGACGTGCTAGCAAACCGTCTGCCACCCCCTTCGGAGAAGAAGAAGGAGGACGACAGCGAGTCCGGCCCCAGTCCGCTGGACGGCAGTGCTGTCATTCGCTTCAAGAACCGGTCGCATGTCCGCTTGTCGATGGGTGAGGACGAGGCGAAGGAGGCTTTTGTTGCGGTCTACTACTCGCTGGACAACTGCCGGCGGCATCACATGGGGCTGTGCACGTGCGACGGCGGGGACGAGGCCGAGGAAGGCAGGGGAGATGAAGAAGAAGACGATGGCAGTGAGGCTGGTGAGGCCGCTGAGACGGCCAGTGCCGACGGGGACGACGAAGATGGCGATAACGAGAGCGATGAGGAGGAGGACGACCCGAGCGCAGCGTTCGGACAAATGCCTCCCCAGGCAAAGAGCGTCGTGTTCCCAGGAGAGCTGGCGCCTGCGTTAATGAAGTTGTACGCTTCGTCCGCTTCCACGCCTGGTGCTTCGGTTGACGAACTGGCCGAAGCCGCCAGCGACGAGACTGCGGTGCGGGGAATGCTCTTGCGTCTGTGGTCCGAAGGTCTCCTGGACGTAACCACGCAGTCGTAATGGAAGCAAGCAAAGCACAGGTCAATCACAAACAAAGTCCATTTTCTCGAGGAAGCGGTGCATGCAGGCTGCTACCACAGCCTCTCGCTAAGCTTCTTGTCCTCCGCCACCTCTTTCGTCGCAGCTCTTGCCCATGTTCCTCTCCACGGGCTGTAGGACGTTGCCTTTCCTTCGCCCGATGGACACGACCACCGGACAGACCGGGCGATCTTATCTAATGCAGTCCATGATGGTTTGACTGATCTCCTCCGCCTCCGAACGCACAGCCATCTGCAGTACAAGCAACGTTAGTGACAACACGTTCGCGAAGAAGCCGCCTGACTTGGTTGCGTACCTGCAGGATCATGCTGCCGCTCTGTTCGTCCAGCGATATTCTCGACTTGACCAGCGCCTTAACGCCGCCAACAAACACACCCGACAGCAGCAAAATGTGGGCCTTGGCCTTCGGCTGCGGGACAGCCGTGTTCTCGCAGGGCTGCATGCCCAGGTTCTCAATGACCGCCGCCACGCCCTCCACGAGGCTCTTGTACTTCAGGCCGTAGCTGCCCTTAACTTCGGCGGCATCGCCGACGTGTTCCCAGGCCGAGCGGAAGTCATTCACAGACACCTTGGCCATCAGGTCCGACGCACTGATCTCGATGTCCTCCATCGGGTACTCCTCGTCGAAGCCATCGTCTTCAACCTCGCCAGACGACGGGTTCACCTCGTGGACCTTAAACTTCAACTGCACAGGCGGAACAAGGACATCGTGTCAGCAAACGATCCATGGCGATAGCAAGGATAGCGTCAACAAAACATACCTCAACGTTTGCGAGCTGAACGATGGGGTAGACACCGTCGCCAGAGTACTGCAAGCAGACGTAGCACGAGCCCGTCTTGCCATAGGCCAGCTTGTCCAGAGGGACAACCGAGTGCACCCGCCACACGTCCTCCGGCTCCATGACGAAGCCAACGTTCACGTTCGTCAGAAGCTGGTCGCTCACCGTGTTCAGCACCTTGAACTGTTGGTATACAAGTGAATAGCTGCGTCAGACTAGCACATCTCCTTCGTAACTAGAGGAATCACATACCTGAAGCACAATGTGCTGTGCGAACACGTGCTTCGTGCAGCTGACGACGTATTCCGTTTCAGCCTCCGTAAGCTCAAGACGCTTCGACGAGCGGAACAGCGCGCCGAGCTCGGCAAACTCCGGAATCTACAGCATTGAAAAGAACCGAGTTAAGCACAGTCTCGCAAACGATGCATCCAAAGCCTGGTAAACGCACCGTGTACAACTCCTTCGCCAGGTCCTGAGGTTCGGGCGCTGTTTCAGCCTGAACGGTCTCATTGTCAGCATCAGCCTCGTCCGCGTTCGACTCGGCAACATCCTCGACGACTTCAACGTGCGGCAACGCCTCGAAGGTCAGCGGGCCTTCGGCGGGGCGCAGCTCGTACTGGTCAATAGACTTCTGAAGCGCCGCAACACTCATGGGGAAGTCCTCCACGAGAAGCGTGCGGCTGGTCACCTCGTCGCCCTCCAGGATGGCGAGGTACATGGTAGCGCGGTCGCGAACTTCGTCGTCGTCATCGAGCTTGCAGCACTGCAGCAGAGACGACACGCTGGTCCGGAGCGAAGCCACGCGGATCGCAAACTGAGCCAGAGCAGAAACGGCCGAAGCGCGCACGGGTGCGTTCTCCAGGATGACGCGGTTTCGGATAAAACGAATATACCGGGCGGGTGCCGACGTGGTCGGGCCCTTTTGGCCCAGCACGCGAAGGATCTTGGTGGAGAGCTGCGTGAACTCGCAGTCCTCGATGAACTCGCACAGGTGCAAAAGAGCAGTCTCCTTGCACTCCTGGATACGCTCGATCAGGAACAGGATCGCGTCCGTGATAGTTTTCTTGAACTCGTAGCCTCCTTCCTCGCGCAGGAAGTTGGCCAGGAAGTTGAGCAGGACACGGTGCTTCTGCGGGTACTTCACGCACAGGTTCTTGATGGCCTCCACGACCACAATCTTGAACTCGTCGGCAATGTCGCCCATGAACGTCGAGATTTGCTTCATCAGACGATCCACGCTCGACTCGGCACCTGGTTAAATTAGATCCACAACGGGCAGGGCAGTTAGAATTCGAACCAACCACGTTCTCCTGCACTGGACGAGCATCAACCTACCGGTCTTGAGGAGCGTGGTGATGGCCAGGGTCGCAATGGAGCGGTTGGAGTCGGAAATAAGCGTCTCCATGTCTTCGTTGCAGCGCGTCACTAGCATGGGCTGCGTCAACGCCACGTGACTGAGCGTGCGCACAGCAGCGAAGCGAAGCGTAGGCTTCGAAGAGCCCAGGAACAACTGCAGCACGACGATCGCCTGCGTCAGGTCACGCGCGTCCACAGGCAGCGCGCAGAGGGCCTTGGCAGCCTCGTAGATGACCATCTAGCAACAGCAACATTATCAGATCAGCAACTTCAACCGACATAAGCTCATGGAGCCCTTATTTGGGGCCTCTTCGTACCTCATTCTTCTGGCGAAGCATCTTCTGCAAGAACGCGTATAGTGGGGCAGCGTCCTGGCCGTTAGCGTTGTCACGCAGGAGGGCGGCCGTGTAACGGATCAGCAGGCACGTCGCAAGGTTGGAGCGCAGGTTGGTCTTCTGAAGCTGCGTGATGAACTTCGACACCGCGAGCTTGTCGTGCTGCCGGATCTGATAGAGGAGCGACACGCCGTGATACTGGACCATGTCGTTGGTCGAGTTGACGGCCTCCTGCACCTCGTTCACCCAGCGACGCACGATGTCTGGGTTGTTTTTGATCAGGTGAATACCTGAAACCAGCGCCGAGCTGGCCACCAGGGCGTTGCGGTCCACAATGGCCTGCTTGATGTAGCGCTCGATGGCGTTCAACATGGAGCCCTAAAGTCCACACACAGACAAAAGCAGCAGGAATCAGTTGCTG
Organism: Phytophthora gonapodyides; assembly: GCA_012295475.1. Taxonomy (NCBI): domain Eukaryota; phylum Oomycota; class Peronosporomycetes; order Peronosporales; family Peronosporaceae; genus Phytophthora; species Phytophthora gonapodyides. The sequence goes on along the minus strand of JAABLL010000396.1, from coordinate 8,629 downwards.
TGGCATGAACGGTAGCAGCACTGCAGTAGCTGTCACGTACATCAATGATCCGGCAGAGCACGCGAATAGCGTTGGCTCGGTACAGATCGACGTCGGAGCTCATGTCCTTGGTGAGACTCTGGGTCACGATGATCACCTGATAACAGAAGCACCGTCAGCGTTGCGTTCCTCCTGTCCCCTTATACAGCAAAAGCAGTAGCCTGGCGTATATGGGCATTGTACCTCGTCAGCAGCAGTGGCCTCGGCCACCTCCTTGATGAACAGGTACATCATGCGGCGCAGGTTGGCGTCCTTGGACTGGAAGAGCTTGGTGACGCCGAAGAAGACGGCGGTGGTCTCAGCGCTGGTGAAAGGCTCGCCCTGGGTGAGGATGTGCAGCAGCTTGGTGATCAGCTGGCAGCACTTCTTGGGGTGGCGCGTCACCGTGTTGGCGTCCGAGAAGATCTTGGTCTCCTGCAGCACCGTGGCCTTGTCCAGACCCTGGAATGGCGACACTGCAGCACAGAAGGAGGGGGATACATTTGATCAGTCAGTTATGCTGCCGGCCCCGACGGGGGGAGGCTCGTCAGAGAGGGAATGAAAGCGCCGATCTTTTGGGGCGAATGGGCATACCCTGGTCCTCCTCGTCGTTCTTGAACTTCTCCTTGATGTCCGCCATGACGGACGAGATGGTCATGGCCGAGCCGCCGCGGCCGGAGTCTCCCGCGGCGCCGTACGTGTCCTGGCTAGCGCCCAGCTTCATGGTGTTCTGGCTCCTGCGGCTTGGATCCCCCTTCGAGCTCGAGTGTTAGCCGCGTGGCCCTCGACCTGGTTTGTCGGACGCCGGACCGGATATCGGCCAGGCCAGCTTTGGTGTGGTGTACACAGCGTACGTGGCGTACACTGATCGCATGAATAGTGGCCCCTTCTGGAGGCTTGCCACCAATGAAAATCGTTGGAGTTGCATTCCGCCAATCATGGTCCGCCAAGCGAGCCCCGCACGAAAAGGCGCCATCATTTGAGGCCGCTGGCCGAATGTTTGATTTGATTTGAGCGCGGGAAAAAGTCCGCGGGCTGACGCTGCATGGAGGTTGGCCATTCCGAGATTTGACTCGTGCAGTAGAAGCAGTTTCCACTCTCCACAACCCAGCAGCAATGGCGAAGACTCCCTCCAAGAAGGCCGCGAAGACGGTTGCCAAGTCCGGCAAGGGCAAGGGCAAGAAGCGCGTTGAGTCGTACTCGACCTACATCTACAAGGTGCTGCGTCAGGTGCACCCCGAGACGGGCATCAGCAAGCGCGGCATGTCGATCATGAACTCGTTCATCAACGACATCTTCGAGCGCATCGCGTCGGAGGCCGGCAAGCTGTCGCGTTACAACAAGAAGTCGACGCTGTCCTCGCGCGAGATCCAGACGGCCGTGCGCCTCATGCTCCCCGGCGAGCTGGCCAAGCACGCCGTGTCGGAGGGCACGAAGGCCGTGACCAAGTTCACGTCGGCTTAAGTGTCTCCTGACCAAAGTCTTTCTGCAGTGTACGCGTAAGCGGAGCTAGCAGGTCGACTTCTCTTTCAACCCCTGGTGTTTTTTAACACCACCCTCTTGCACAAGAAATGCATCAGCTTGAGATAATGCCTGTTCTAACATGTCGGCGAGGCAGACAATGTATTTCCAGGTCGTGAAAACCATGAAGGTATGGCCATCCGTCTCGTACTGAGTGACACTGAGCTTTCCTCATTGATATCTCTACGTGACCAACAAGTGCCACCAGAACATCAGAGACAAGTTACTGTGTTGCTTTCTGCACTTGTTGGACGAGATCAACTTGGACCGCGACCAGTTTTTCGACGCGCTGACCGTGATCGTTGTCTGCGCCTGAACTTGATCAACCAGAACCGACCGATCGTCGCCCGTTGAGTTTTTAAACCTTATAGCGTGCTGTGCAGAAGGACGATGGAAGGACCAGTGTCGGTCTTGCGCGTCTGGATTTTGGCCGCGTGTGAAGTTGTTTTTTAAGTCCACGGCGTGTTCGCCTGGGGCGGCTCCACCACTTCCAGCGGCAGCAGCGCATCCTCGACTACGGCCAGCTCCTCGAGGGGCACGAGCACGAGCTCGATGACGACGACGACGATGTTGCAATAAAGATGATGGTGCTAGCTGAAGTGTTGTTTTCGGTTTGATGCATTGGCGGCGCTTTTAGTGTGTGCATGATTTGCAAGCCGTTCAATAGTGAGGCTTCAAAACAATGCCAGATAGTATACCTTCGAGAATGAGAATGCAACAGTGTCCTGTAGTGAACCAAGAAAAAGCACAGCACCCCTGGGCCAGATCCTTGTTTCTTTGATGCAATGTCTCGACGCCATCACTAATCTCCTTGACAAGACGATTGGCGCCATCATCGAGCAACTAGACCCGCAACAATGATCGTCTCAACCTTTTTCTGCTCGAGTGCAGATTCTCGACATTTACTACTCCTACAACTACAAATGGATGCGTTCTTTGATAAAAGGGTGGTGTTAAAAAACACCAGGATGAAAATGTCGACAAGACTCAGGTCAAGCCAACATTGGGCTAGCCGACGTGTTCACGTCAACTCAGCAGCAAGAGCTACTGTCGTCGCAGACAAGCAGCTTACGAGCGCTCGCCACGGATGCGGCGGGCCAGCTGGATGTCCTTGGGCATGATGGTGACACGCTTGGCGTGGATGGCGCACAGGTTCGTGTCCTCGAACAGGCCGACCAGGTAGGCCTCAGCGGCCTCCTGCAGGGCAAGCACGGCAGAGCCCTGGAAGCGCAGGTCGGTCTTGAAGTCCTGGGCGATCTCACGCACCAGACGCTGGAACGGCAGCTTGCGGATGAGCAGCTCCGTCGACTTCTGGTAGCGACGGATCTCACGCAGAGCGACCGTACCCGGGCGGTAACGGTGCGGCTTCTTGACGCCGCCAGTGGCGGGGGCCGACTTGCGTGCGGCCTTGGTGGCGAGCTGCTTGCGCGGGGCCTTGCCACCGGTGGACTTGCGGGCGGTCTGCTTGGTACGGGCCATGGTGCTTTCTTCTTTAGTTGCTGAGAACTTGAGGGAGAATTTGGGAATGAAGAGACTTGGCGTCGCGCACTTCTCCTCTTTTCGCGCGCTTTCCTCGAGCTAACGTTCCGCCAATCAGAGATCGGCGTGGATAAATGATAACAATCTGGCCAATCCGAGTCGCCAAAACGAACCCAAACGACAGAATGCTTGGATGGCGGGGTAGGTGATCGTCGATTCAAACTCCGACTGCGATATAGCCGCGAGCAGCTGACTGGCGCCCAGTATGGGGCGTCTGAGGACAAGACCGTCTCGAACTTTGGCCTCCCCAACTCTCATTCTTCAATTTCCGGATTGGAAAGCAGCACTTTCCTCCCCTCCTCTTCTCAAGAACTCCTCAACTTCTCAACCATGTCTGGACGCGGCAAAGGCGGCAAGGGACTCGGCAAGGGCGGCGCCAAGCGTCACCGCAAGGTCCTTCGCGACAACATCCAGGGCATCACCAAGCCGGCCATCCGCCGTCTGGCACGTCGTGGCGGCGTGAAGCGCATCAGCGGCCTCATCTACGAGGAGACCCGCGGTGTGCTCAAGGTCTTCCTCGAGAACGTCATCCGCGACTCGGTCACCTACACGGAGCACGCGCGCCGCAAAACCGTGACGGCCATGGACGTCGTCTACGCGCTCAAGCGCCAGGGACGCACCCTGTACGGCTTCGGCGGATAAGCGCATTGCGCTTAGCTTGTCGGGCTGCTTCGGCGGCTTGAGCGGCAACTTCACAGCATTGGCTGAGTGTATTACCAGTCTTTGCTGCGAGGGGCTTTGAGCCTCTCACTCTTCACCTGGTGTTTTTTAACACCACCCTTTTCACAAGAAACTCAATCGTGTTAGTGTCTGGATATTTGTCGGGTAAGTTTGAAAGGATAACGTTCTTGTCAGAAACGATATCGCGATCGTCAGCGTGTTTGGGCCAGGCATCTATCTGTAAGTGCCTGACGGAGGGCAATATGAAAATGTTGTGCTGCCGTTGACACTGCATGTCTTCTCATGCCGCACCTTAGTCATTCATTGCCACCACCTTACACTAACGTTTCGTACTACTAGTAGTAGTATATCAACGCTATTCTCACTCTCACTGAGCTGTATTTCTTCGCCAACGCGTTATGTTATCAGCTGCATGCCGACCGGATGGGTGAGGAACACGTCTTGGAGTTCCTGGTGCGAGCACCGCAGTTCCAGCAGCGGGTAACGCGACGTGCGTGTCGAGATCTGCCGGATGATTCCCGAGCGTTCAAGCTCGTCGCAGATGAACAGCAGTCCTCGCAGACGCGGGATCGGCACGAAGGAGTGCGTCTTGCACAGAATCGCAAAGCGTTCGATCACAGCTTCCAGCTCTGCTCCGCTCTTGTTGACCCCACGAGCTGCGTTCGTGCGCACTTCCATGCGAAGCGCGACCAGGAACGTGCACTCGAACTTGCTGCACGCGCGCAGGCGGCTCATGGGCGCCGACACGGACACCGCCTGCTGCGCCTCGTGCAGATCTTCGCCAGTCACGAACAGCTCGCCCCCATCTTCCTTTCCGGCTGCATACCCGTCAAGTGTAGAGAGCCTATGCAGGCACACTTCGGCCGACTTGCGGCAGAGCGACAGCGCCTGCCGCACGTCTCCCGACTGATGCGCCAGCGACTTGGCGCAGATCTGGATGGCTTCGTCGCTGAAGATGTCGAGCTGGAGCAGACGCTGCTGAATGATGTCCTCCAGCTGAGCTCTCGTGTACGCCGGGAAGGTGATGCGGTGGCCGCCCAGTCGGCTGCGGATCTTGGTGGGCAGGCGCTCCGGCAGGTCCATCGTGTTGGCGATGCCGACCAGCACGAGCTTGGCCGAGGCAGACGTTTGCCACTCCAGCAAGTTGTACAGCACTTGGTTCTTGCCCGCCAGCATGAAGTCCATCTCGTCCAGCAATACCAACAGCATGGGGCGCTTCGCGCTCTTGGTGTGGAACTCACGCTGAAGCATTTCACAAAGGCGCGCGGCGCTTATGCTACGCGGCTGAAGCTTTTGCTCGTCCTCGTCCTCTTCCTGAGGCGGCTGCAGAGCCTTCCACAGCACGTTATACGCGATGTCTGGCCGCGGCATCTGAAGGCCGTTGACCTCCACCCACGCGAAATTGCGCAGCTCGCCGGCGTCCCGCTGTGTCTCAAGCGTGCGGACGACCTCCTTGACGATGGACGTCTTGCCTGCGCCCGGTAGACCACTGATGTAGATGGGGCCACCTGCGCTCTGCTGCTCGATAGACGAGCGCAGCGCGGTGTAGATCTCGTCGCGCTCGTCCTCGCGCCCCGTCATGACGCGCGGGAGGCTCGACAGCTGCAGCTCCTGGCACGCGCGCTGCAACTTCTTCATTGCGGCCGCCACGGGCGGCGACACGGGTGTCTTGCGGGTGTCGGCGTCATCGTCGTTGTCGGAGAACGCCTGTCGCGGACGCTTAACTCCCGCGTGCAGCAGCGTCCTTCGGTTGAGCATCGTCGATGGATTGGCACCAGCGGGTATGCACACCTGAAGGGGTTCCTCGTACTTGCATTTTCAAATTTGACGAACATTTTTGTAGTTTGGGTTTTAACACTAATATAAACTTTGTTTGAACAATTTTGAATAGGCCTCATTCACGTCATTTGACGGCCACAAGATCACTATCGCCGAACTCACGCAAGATCAGCACTATCGACGGCCGCGTCTTATCCGGCTGGCAAGATTTCACGCAAATTTGGTTTTATCAACTTCAAGTATTTCATTCTCCACCGAGACGAATGAAGATGGTCGATTCATTCCAAGAGCACTATCGGATAGGCTCGTGAAGAAGGTGACAGTGTCTCCATGAATTAGTTCTCTAGTGTCTGCACTTACCATAGAAGGTCAAACCAATGCCAGCGGAGTCGAACGACTAGCGACTCGCTCAGCACCACTATTAATACGGCGGCGCATGCGCTCACAGATGCCCGTCCGAGTCGCCGCGGTTCCATTCACTACCGTAGGACACCACCACTCCGCCTTCTTCAGCGCTCACGCGCGCGCAGGTGTTCCAGCGTAGCGTCTTCAGCGCAGCCACCCGCTGTTTTGGGTCTGACTGGGTGGTCAACTTCAGCCGCTCGGGCACGACTTCCAGCGCTCCAGATGTACGTGGCGCTAAATTCATTCTTCTCTGCGGAACCACATGCCCCTCGAGACCTGAAGCTGTCAACGAAGGTCAAGTCTCCGCTGACTACCGAAAGGAAGCCAATTCCCACTCTTCGCGTTGAGACTCGTATCATTTCGCGTGGTCGCCAATGTTTTTCGCGCGGCTCACATGCGCGTTATCAGCACCAAAGTTTCAGCAAACATCAAGCGGACATGCCAAGCAGCGAGCAGCTCGAGGTGAACGTCGCCGCGCACCAGTAAGTGACGGTGTCGATTTTCTGATACGCATGGCGGCTGGATTCGAGCACGCGTCCGTTGATTCTCATTTCTGCCCGGAGGTGGCGTCAAGTTTTGGGCTGAGACTGAAAAATGGTCAGCTGGAAAAAGGTGGCGAAAGTCTCCAACAACAGTGCAAGATAGCTTGAGCCAGATGGCGTGCATCATGGCGGAAGTCGGAAAGCCGGAAGCCAGGGGCCGAAAAGAGCAGGCACCGAGGCTGGCCACCTTTTTGAAGCCGTGTCTTCTTAGTGCTTCACGCCTGTCAACCGCCTATGATCTGTGTGCACGAACAACCGAAAAAATACAGCCATCTCTGCAGGTAACGAAGTCTGCTTCGGCGACTTCGGCAGCGAATTTTCTCACTCGTGAGGAAGACTCATTTCCAATTCGACTGGCAAGTGCTCAGGCGCAACAGCAACCCCACTCCAGTCCCCTCGCTACCGATGAAGATCACGCAAGTGCTTCAAGCCGCCACGGTCGTCGCTGTGGCGGCCACGACTGCAGCCGCAGACATTACGATGTCTCAAGCCGGCAGCAACTACCAGCAAGGCACGGTGCAGCCTGTCGAGGAGGTCAAGGGCGGCACGTCGTCAAGCAGCGGTTCCGCTACTGCTGGCTCAACGTCGGCCACCGGCAGCACCACAGCAAGCAGTGGCGACTACCTCTCTCCGTTCTCGACCGACGCGCCCTCGGACCTCTTCGAGCGCTACGACACCCTCACCACCTTCGCTCCGATCATCAACGTTGCTTCCGACTTGCTCACGTCTCCACTGCCCACGAACAAGTGGTGGGGAAACCTTATCCACACCACCAACGAAGACATCGACACCGTCGCCAACCCCGCGTGGTCCAACCCGTACGCGATCAAGCTGCCCAAGGAGGCGCCGTACGGCCTGCAGGCGTGCTACTCGTACTCGTACCGTAGCATGGCCGACGAGGTGGACGGCGTCGTCAAGTACTACTTGCACGCCTTCCACAACGACCTCACGCTGTCGGCAACGGAGTTCGCGTCGGCTAAACCCGACTACGAAATCTACTCGTTCAGCGACATGGGCGCCAGCATTCGCACCTGTGTCTCGGGCAGCAGCAGTTGCATGGACTCGTCACTCGTGAATGGCATGGCTTTCGTGTCAGCCACGTACGCCGGACTCACCGCAAGCATCGAATCCGAGTACGTCATGACCCTGGTGGACGACACGACCGCAGGCAAGTACGTGATTCAGCTGCCGAACAACCAGACGTGGGTGGTCTACTCGAGCGACACGAGCGCGTCCTTCTCGATCGACAGCACTGGCTCGGCTCTGGTGTCGAGTGCAGCGTACACGGGCACGCTCCGTGTGGCCGTTCTCCCCAGTAGCGACGACCAGAGCGTGTACGATGACTACGCGTCCTGCATCATTCGTGGCGGCAATGTTTCCATGGAGTCTCGCACGAGCTACTCGCTGGTGTGGGAGGCCGAGGGCTCCAGTTGTGACAGCACGGGCCTCTTGCACTTTGCTCTGCCTCACCAGGTGGAGGTCATGAGTGGCGCCACGACGACGCAGACCCAGGATGCTATCGTGCTGCACTCGACTACACGCGGTGAAATGGTGGGCCAAGTGACGACGTCCGGAAGCTGGGTCTTGACGGAGGACGAAGCGGACGACGAGGTGGACTTCTACCCGGCCACCAAGCCGTCCGCCGACGTGGTTTCTCAGATCGGTCTTCTGTCCACGTTACAGAGCGACATTGACAGTGACTGGAGCTTGGATACTGGCAGCTGGTACTACAACGGCAAGGCGTACCAGAAGTACGCGTCGCTGTGTCTGATGGCCGCCGACAGTTCTGTGGTGGGCGATGACTCGACGCTGCTCAGCAGCTGCCTGTCAAAGCTGGAGGCGCTCGTCGAACCGCTCCTGAACAACACGCTTGGCGCTCCGCTTGCCTACGAGACCGCGTACAAGGGCATCGTGACCAGCCAGATCTTCACTGCAAACGACGCGGACGTGGAATTCGGCAACGGCGTCTACAACGATCACCACTACCACTACGGCTACTGGATCACAGCATCGGCCATCCTCAAGAAGCTCGATCCGACCTGGTCGGGCATGACGCAGCTGGAAACTATGGTCTGGACCATGCTGCGCGACGTGGCCAACCCGAGCTCGGACGACACGTATTTCCCCAAGTTCCGCCACTTTTC
>JAABLL010000394.1:0-15663 GCA_012295475.1 Phytophthora gonapodyides | reverse complement strand
CACACCCTGCGGGGGTGGGTGGTTTAAGTGCGACGCGCGCTCCCCCTCGAGGGGAGGCGGGGGTGGGATGTGTGTGTTGTTTTTGGGGGGGGGGGGGGGGGGGGGGGGGGTTGAACCGAGCTCGAGCCGACTTGAGTGGTAAGAGGGCGATTTGTTTTTTCACAACGATGGCATTGCCCGATCACTGATGATGCTGCCTCCGGCTGTTGACGATGAGCAGTTTGCACCACCGGGGTTGCGTTCGCGGTGTCGATGCCCGTCTTCGTACTCAACCTGCACGGGTGGTCGCATGCTGGAAGCTGTTTAAAAAAGAGCAGGGCGTCGCTGGCACTACGGGTTTCCGCGCGACGGCGTCACGCTGATGAGCCACGAGATGATGGTAGCGTTCGAGTCAAACCATGACATCCAGGTCAAATTCGGCGGGCTAAACGCGCTGCTGTGCATCTAATATGCCACGAAGTACGCCACCAAGATGCAGGAACACGTCGCCTCGATTAACGCCGTCACGCTCGCTGCGTTTCAGCGCCGCCACCTGCGAGAAGCGCACGAACACTGCCGCGAACAGCGCTGCTACCGGGCGCAAGCCCTTGTCATCACTGTTATACTCGATCACGAACCGCCGTGAGATCGCTAGACCGCTCGCCGCCCTGTATTTGCTTGAGAGTCATGCGCGTTCGTGAGTACGCCGTGTGCCACGCTCCAGCTTGAAGCTGTTCTGGACGCCCTCGTTGATCAATCGGCGCATTCGTGCGCATTCGTGCGACCTCGTGGAACTGTGAGAGCACGTCATATCGGACATCAGTTCGTGCGGCGTCGTTCCTCGACGACTACTTGTTTCTGCCGCACCCTCGACCCACTCAGTCTGTACGAATATGTGGCGAAGCATTTCCGACGGAAGTGTACCGAGGCGTCTGCAGAGGATGTGCTTTTCTTGTCGGAGTACCCGCTACTCGACTCACACTGCGTTGACACACACATCGAGGATATATAGACCGATTCGGACACTTTACTGCATTATGTACCTCCGCCTTGCGCTTTTGCCTTGATTTCGCTCGTATTCCCTTCTGAAAAACGCGTTGATGCTGGCGGCAAGTTTCATTCTCTCTGTCGAAAGATTGGCTTTCTTTCTTCGATGGTGTTGCGATCGCTTTTAATACGATTCATCTCTGCTCCGAATTTGCTTTTTTCTGTTAACAATGTCACACTTTGTGAGCTACCCGCTTGGTGCATACCGGTGGATGCTGGATGCTCAATCGGAGCGGAGAGCTGGTACAAACGGGAGGTGGATGATACGTGAAGGAATGATACAACATAGGCTACCTGCTGTGTATGAAGCATGAAAATACTTGTACACCACGGATGTGGTAGTATCGGCTGCGCTTTGGTTTTACAGATATGCCACTGTCGGCCCTGAAGTTGCGAGTGCTGGCGATCTGGACATCACGTACACCCCGACAAGTAAACCGTAAACGTTCGAGTTTCATTGTTCGAGAGTCGACTTTTGTCTCCATAATGGTCTTCTTCTTCGAGGCTGACCTCATCTACATGAAGATTTCGCTCGAATGCTGCAAGCTGACGGCCCGCCGAACATGGATTTGGGTGTGTAGTGATCTTCGTCTATCCAGGCTTGATCATGATATTTCGTCACTGTTAATGTCTCCACAACGAGGTTGCAGTACATTGCAACGGCTACAACGACTTGAGAGTCCCTGATACCGGCAAACAGCACATCATTGTTATGTCATTCCGCGGCACTAGTTGTTCGGCCAGCGAACGATGGACAAGACCTGTCAACTCCGTAGATCCCCACCGAGGTTGGATAACCGTCATTTCTTCCTGTGTCAGCTCTGAGTTGTCAATCTTGGACCAGCTCGTTGGATGGATAGCAGCTAAGTAGTCTGCAACGGTTTGCTGCTGCTGAATGCCGTTCACATTAATCGTGCGATACGAATGAAAGCGCTCGGAGATCTCAATCAACCCCTCTTCGAATCCTACCAGTGTTACAGTTACCAAACTGCAATCCCTTGATGCTCTCGATATTTGGCTCGACTTGATCGGAAGTGGCGGCACACGTTGAAGTAAATGCGCAACGCGTAAATTAACATGGGTTTCACACTGCTGCAATCGAACTCGAGCGTCGCGTTGCTTGTCTCGGTCGGTAAATAGAGGCCAATCGTGTAGGGTTATCCCAGCAACTACGCAATTGGTGAACAACCACTCCAAATTATTAGACGTCTCATTCTGTACGACGGAAATAGGAGCAGGAATGCTTCCCACCCCCATCCTTGCCGACGAGCAGGAGACAGACGCCACTATAGTGCGGGCACTTCATATGGTTACCTTCGCATTTGAGTATCGGAACCCATATGGGGGGATCCCAAACCAGAGCACCAATCGTCACAAAATACGTAAAACGAACGGCCCAGGCTATCAACTTGGCAGCACACTGTACAACACGTGTTTTCGTCCTGAGCAATGACGGTAGTTTGGCGTACGTATCTCCCACCGTCCCATAATCGCCTTCACTCTATGTATTGCCCTATATACCATTGCTAATCGCTTGTCGACGTTCACGTTGTCCACCTGCTTTACCGAGCACTGATCAGACCTTTTACGGTGGCTCCTTTGAATCCAGGCAACTCAACTAAATTTATAAAACATTTGTGAACAGAGTCATAGCTTGGTGAATGCACGATGTTCAAGGGGCTCACATACCATGCAGTTTTTGGGCAGAATGCCAAATTGGTGTTCTCACGTTTTGTCGACTGCTTCTTGGACAATGACACTTGCCAGGAGCATTGTTCAAGTTCAAACACCCAGATTCTAACGTTTCCAAGTATTTTCTTGTTCGACTGACTTCTTTTCATTAAATGCATTACGGTTGTTGAGGGCAATCAGCTGTCCGTCGTGTGCACGGCAAACGAGGTAGACTGTGACGAAGAAACTCGGTGCTGGAAGGGGCTGAAATAAGCACCTCGTGCTTGGCGTCGGTTTTCTTGCCGCACTTATTCGCGAGATTGATCTTGCCAGGTTCCATGCTTATTTGTTAATGAGACGACACTCGACTGTATCCACGTTGTTCCCGTCTTCGGATCGATTCTTGATTACTAACAAGCATACTGCGTCACAACAGCAATATACAAATAACCTGCCTGACAACTGCTATTTATTTTAGGCGGCATGAAAAACTTTAATGTTTTTATGGCCAGTAGTGATAGTTATACTGCTACATATGTGGATGCTATATGCATAGGGAGAGGTAGTAGAACTACTTGCAGGGAAACAACTATCCTCCGCTGATAGAGAGTGCGACGGTGTTATTACGTGCGTTCAATTGGGAGACCGTCACTGCTAAATTCCTTTGTATATTACTACTTTATAGGTACTACCTCTCCCATTTACCTAAGTACTATTTCAGATTATATATCATCCTTATATATTCGTAGTGTATATATATCATGCTATATAGGTACTCGACACCTTTGCCAATTCAAGCTCGCAGTAGTGTAAAGCAAAGCCGCAAGTCCCGTAATTATGTTTTCCTTTTTTGAAAATTGAAAAATCTAAAAATTATTGCAAACCTACGTGGATTTACTCCAAAGCAAACTACTACGTTGCCGTACTCCATGGACTCACTACAAATGCCGATGCAATCGACAAATCACAGTGTCGCGCCATATTGTTCACTAAGCGCATGTCCATGCAGGGCAACAATGTTCAGCCGCTTTCTCGAGCAGCTGCATCCGGCGCTCTCTCTTCTCGCCCTGAGGCAAATTGATCATCTCATGGCGGCTCAGCGCGAGGAACGACTCGATGCGCGCCTTCAATGGACTGAAGCAACATGTGCGGAAAGCAAACAATGCCGTAAAGTGAGCAGCCATAGCACACACATTGAAGGAGAACGTACCCTCAATCAAGTTACACATAGATAAGTACGGCCCCAGACGTAACAGCTCCAGCTCCGCTCTGTCCGTGACCAGGTCCTCAGTCTGTGAATGTGCCGGCGCATTATCCGAAACGATGACAACGGTCTCCCCAACAAAGTCGCGTTAATACACTTCGTGGCGCTTCACGGCTTCATTAACCTCGTCAACAAACTTGGCGTTGACTTCCATCTTGATGCTGCCGCGGTATTTGGCGTAGTGCACCAAGCTGATTTCGGGAGAGGCGGTGCATTGCAGCTGCAGGTTGACGCCATTTGAGGACGGGAGCTGGCCTACGGCGCGCTCGCCAAGAAGTGCACAACCTTGGGCGCGCTTGCAGTATAGGTTGTAATTCATTTCGTCGTAATGAACGATGATCGATACCTCTCGCTCGTGCATCAACACAGCCTCACCAAACGCTCTCCTAATCTCTATGTTTATCTCGTTGTTACATGTTTCGGGCTCGATACGAACCTGTACAACAAGTAAGCAACGACGGTTAGTATATTGTCGATATACGCCTCATACCGGAATCGTTACCTGCTTCACAGTATAAAACTTATCGCACAGCTTTTACTTATTAGAGACAGACTATTGCGGACGCTGAAGTCGTAGATCAGTATATCCTGCATCTGCGCCAGCGTGTACTGGCATTTGTCCTCGAGGTACTCCACCAGAGCTTCCTCCATCTCCGGCGTGCATTCTGTGCACGGCACGCGTGCCCCCCCCCTCTGCTTCAAGCCAGCAGCGCCACGCTCCAAGATGTTGCACGCTGTGGTTGGAGGTATGCAGTTGCAGTCAGCAGCTAACACCCAGTCCCGACCTGCCTTGTACGCGTCGAGCACCTGCGTGCGGGCTGCGATACCGTGCTTGGGCTCGGTTGGCATGCTGCCAATGGAGAATGGTTGCTACTTACTGACGGTTGGATAGTGTTATATTAAATCCCGTTTGCTCGAAAGTCAAATTTCAGAATCATTCGATGAAATACGAAATGTCACTTGCTTTACACTACCGCGAGCTTGGATTGGCAAATATCTAGTATGGACCCTTTCACGAGAAGCAGTTATAATCGTATACAAACTTAACTCACTAGCATCTTAAAGGGCAATAATTTCGCCCTTTATGATAATCGCACACTGATTTTTTATTGCCTGTCTCATGGAACATTGCATCTTTAATGATTGGTAGAAGTCATAACTTCTGTTCATTTAGCTTGTTTTTGTATGCTTACTTGATAACTGCTTGTATTATTTATGCTTTGTTTTCTATGCGGTATGTGTCTAAATAAAACTTTTTAAAGCGCTAATATTTGATTAACCCTTTCACGAGCCACCCAGCTAAATATTGTATACAAATCTAAGTCAAATTTTTATTCGGCGTTTAAGAAAATCACGGTACTCGCTGTCTATATCTTGCAACATATACATCTTCAATGATTTGCAAGATGCATCTTGCTGATTGCACCTTACTTGCTCTTTGTATACTTAGATGGCTATGCATTGTACTACCTCTGATTTGTTATAAAATAAGGTAGGTTTCTACTTGAACTTGTGTAGAAGGTAGCATTTTCGCCTTTTTAGATGGGTATTTCAACCGTGTTTTGATAAACGTATCAAAGGGCGAAAAATGCGCCCTTGTATCGCAAAAGGGTATATATTTAATAAAGAAAACCGTGGATACTAACAGGGAGGATTGCAGGGATACTAGGTATAGAAGCTCTCCCTGTGAGATGGCAGCACCACAGTGTGGCCTGCACTGCAGTCTGCCAGTGTCCAGTCCAGTGGCCATACACCAGAGCCACCGTCCACTGCCAGTGTCCAGACCGCCCATCCTGAAGCCGATCTTGCTCCCACCGCGCACCCTGTGCAGGTGCGAGACGAATGCAAGCTCAGCGCAACTATCTACGTTCCTGTATGCCGACCGGCATCGTTGGCTGTGCGCTGTCCACGACGCCGTGCTCCCTGCTGGGGCAAACCACTGAGATTGAGTATTGATATATCTGTATTTGTATAGTTATTTCTAATCTACTTTGCGGAACGCGGCGCCTGGCGGGGCAGCCTCTCTTGCTCACTTACGCTTTTGCAGCTCCGCGAGCAGCAAGCAAGATAGAGAAGCTCACCAAGCACAGTGTTCCTGTCGAGGCTTAGCCCGGCACTTACGTGTCTTTCTTGTTTTCAACTTCAACGTCTTACCTTTTGCTCTGTAAGTGTATATTGGCATTAATGGCACCTACACTTAGAAGCGACGGACAGTTAAGGAGTGATTGGGCGCCCTGCGTCATCTCAATCCCATATGAAACATCAGCATATCAACATACGCACGCTGCATCTGCACGTGTCAATTGCATAGCACCTCCGCAACTGAAAATAAATTTCGAATAAGTGCGACTCCCAATAATACGTAGTATCTGCGAATTCATAATGTAGCCATCCAAGCATTTCTACCTCGGGTCTCGTGCCATTCAGTTCGAGCTCTCATTCTCCAACATGGTGTTTCCAAGCAGGACGCGGTTTGCCGCATTATGTAGACAACATTTCCATTTTCACGTAGATGGGTATTACATCAAACGTTTGCGAGCTATATGTATTGCCTATGTAGTAGATGCACGTGTTGAACAAGAGCTCCTCATGCTGATCCGCCACTTCGGTGGGAACGTGCCACTCCGCGGCACCGAGGTGTACCTCAGGCGTCGGGCAGAGGCGGACGAGGAGAGCGAGCAGGAGGAGGACGAGTCGAGCGAACGCGAGCAAGAGTCCATGGAAGTAGATGCGGATGAGGAGAGCGAGCAGGGGGCAGACGAGCAGGAGGCGGACGAGTCGAGCGAACGCGAGCAAGAGTCCATGGAAGTAGATGCGGACGAGTCGAGCGAGCAGGAGGTTGAGGATGATCGGATCAACGAGGTTGTCGAGCACGAATTCGAGTTCGAATACGACTCCGACACGCCCGGTGACCCCATCGAGAGCAACCTGGCCGCCGAGGCCGAAGATGAAGAGCTCCTCTCGGACCATGTGTGGGGAGCCACTGTGGTATCAGAGCCATACCATGACAGCCGCGACGTCGTGGTTGTGGACGTGTGTTGGGAGAATTCGTCAATCCCATTAGCTTGGTTGCGAAATCTGCCAAACCGGAACAGCAGCGCCGTGAACGGCGCGCCCGCGGCGGGGGTGGAGGAAGACGAGGACGAGGGCGTGGTCGAGGGCGTGCACGCGAACAACAAATACATGTTACATGTACCACGACTTAACTTTCTGTTTTTGTTGCGTTCTTCTTAAGGCGAGAATCTCTTTCTCCTCGATCTGCACCTTGTAGCTACTACGCACACTACATACCAATATCAGCTTCCGGATAGCAGGGCGACATACACAATAATAATGACAGAAGCGGCAAGCCTATGGTAGCGCCTTAACTGGCGAAAGTCTTATTAAAGGAGGATCATAATATTGTTTGTTCTATACGGTCAATGCGTCGCGCACTCAGCCGAATGGGCATGGTTTTTATCAATAGCAAATATCGCAACATAATGGCGGCCAATGTTGGCCTTTCACGATCAGTATTCGCATTTGCGGAAAAAGGTTGCAAAACTTCAGACCGGATAGGAAGTGTTTTCGGTACAAATTAAATTTGTACCGAAAACATCGCGTACTCAGTCGAATGGGCATGATACTAATCTGCCTTTCACGATCAGTATTTGCGGGAAAAGGTCGCAAAATAGAACCGAAAACACTTCCCGATCCGACCGGAAGTTTACTTACATGAGACCTTCGAAACATGTACCACACATCCCAGCTCTCGTGGGTCGATATAGACAAACTGCGCCATACCAATAGCGGTCGTAGCCATCGGTGCGTGAAATTTGTGTTATATGTTGTACTTTGTACGATAAAACTTTATATGTTTATGAATTTGAAGGTTCTGTATTGTTGCTGATAATGTACGTTGGAAAGGACGGCTTTGTTCGCGAGCTTGTAGAGCGATCGCGTGAGATTGGCAAACTAGCTTAACGCGAAAGTAGATAATAACCACGACAACTTCAACAGGGAGTTGTTTGAAAAATGGTTCGATAATCTGCGGACTCTGAAGACTTGGCAGCTACGTATAGTCTGTGCAATATTCACATGGATGGTGACAGTTGCCACAAGAACCAAGTGAACCCAGCGCCAACCACAAAGACGCTGAATTCTAGCATTCAGGAGTGGCTGGAGAACAAAGGTAAGCAGTTACTGTGTTATTGTCACTGCAAATATTTTGATTTAATATTGATTATGTAATTAAAAGATTTGGTACGACGTACGAACAACAGGAAGTGACGCTAACAGACCAGAGTGAGTTGATGCCTGATGATGCCGAAAGCGACAGCGAAGGAGATGACGACAGCGAGGACGGCGAGTGACCGCTTGGCATTTTTCCAATCAGTTTAATATCATAATAGGTAGTTTTTCTAAAAAATGTTATAATTTTTATCAGAATCACGTTTATGAAAACTCCGAAAAAAATACTGTAATTATCGAGTGTGATTGAGGGAATGTAGCTGGTTTTGGGCTCCAACAAATCATAGTCTAGATTTGCGGCTACGTGGCACGCTGGCAATTGCAAAAACAAAACGCTAGATGTATGTGCAATGTTTAGATTCGGATTTGGTAGAGAACGACTCCTATTTAGAAAAAAACGAACCTCAAATCATATTCTCTAAGCAATTTTGCCCTGTTGTTATAGGTTTTATAACATGTATAGCTTTCAGGTAACAGGGAAAAGTCCGTCAAGGTCCGGGGAGCATTGATATCAGTTCCATTTTTTATTTTTACTATCATCTGCTAATCGGTATCCGCAAACTCAACCATATAATCTTCTTCGACGCGAGATATTCCACACTTCAACGTTGGAAGTGGGCGCTGCCGCGGAACGCGGGTGGTTTGCAGACTAATATTGTTGATTCAAAAGTCCCGTCGCAACGATGAGGAGGTGCGATGGATTGAACGCAGTGTTGCAACGCCACCCTACAAGCTTCGCGTGTGGGCTGGTAGTAGCGCTTCTGAGTGGCATATATGCGCTCTTTGTTTGTTTTGTATTTGTTAGTGAGTACGTCATTTATATACAATTAACTTATATGTTAGAATGGAAAAATAAATAAGGGGAGGCAAAAGATAGCAGTAATTTCTGTTACCTACTTGTGCGCTGTATTACTACTACATATTCATGTTAGCAGTTCCTTTCACGCAGCTCATGGTAGCGGTGCTCGGTTAGCAGGTACTGTTGCTCGAGCTCAGTCAACTTCTCGGTGGCTTCGGAGGCATCTTTACGATCCTGATCCATCAAAGCGAACATCATGTTGCGCTTCTTGATCGAGGCCGTGCGAAGCGGGAGCAACTGGGTCTCGTCCTTTGCCGCCTTGAGCTTGGCAGTCGCTTTCTTGTGTGCGATAGTGGCTTTGCTCGGCTTTTTGTCATCCTCTTCCTGAGCCTTCGTCAGTGACTCTCTTTCTTCTGAAGTGCTGTCCTCGTAGTCCTACTGAGACTGCTTCGCTTTCTCCAACGCAACGTTCTCGCTTTCTTGGGCCGCAGCGATGCTCTGCTTCAGCCGGAGACCTTGGGCATTGAGAGAGTCATATCCTCTGCAACGCTGCTTGATCCATCGGTACGGAATGGGAGTAGCGGAGTGAGCTGAGCGGATTTGAAACCACCTTCAGATCGAAAAGGTGTTAGTTTCGCTTTCAGGTGGTGCGTCATCAAAATAGTAGCTGGCGTGAAAGAAGGTTCCAGGACTGTTCTCAATAATAAATGACGAAAACAAAACTGTTGGAGCTATGTTCCAGATCTTACTACTACCCGTAACATGCGGTGGTCGTGGATCGCTTCTACTCCTCCATCCTCTCGCGATTAAGCTGCCATCCTTTTCGCGATCAAGCTGTTCGTCATGGGCATCATGTCATCGGGACGATCATGACCATCCTGCTCGGATACGATGACAACGTGAATATGAATCGCGCGATACGACCAGCTACCATCCCGCGCGGCACGTTCCAGTTCGAGTTCTCCCGGGCGATCGCTATTCCCAGTATGATCACGTTCCAGTTTTCGGACCACAACCCTCGTGCACATCTCAGTGATGACAGAGGCTAGCATTGGAAGGAAGGTCAAGCAGGTCGGGGCGATAATCATAGCGTGCCCGAGTGCATTCACGGACTACCAGCGCTGGATGGGCGAAGTAGATGTGCACAATCAATATCGTCTACAACGATACGCTCTCTAGACCTCGACCAAGTTCGAGATGTATTATATGAATTTATTACTCGGGGTGGTAGACGTGGCGCTTGTAATTGCCTACATATCGCACAGAGAAGCATCCAGCACGGGGACACAGCCCATGAAGAATCCCCCCCCCGGAGAGCTTGGCGCTAGTCGGCTAAGTTTGAAATAGCAGTTTTAAATGTACACCGCGCTGTGCAATTTGAGCGTAAAGATCAGGCGATACCAGCGCAACCCTAACATACGGGAGGTCAAATACGCGCCATACAACATCGCGTGTTCCCAGCTGAACCGTATGTGGTCGACCACGCGACGATGGACATGGTAGCGGCGGCTCCGCCATCGCTACCGCCACTAGCAGCAGTCGAGGAATCTCGTAGCAACGTGCCGCGATCCGATTCACGCCACGAATCGACAGCATCTTGATCGCCCAGTGTCACACCCGCTCTAACGGTAGCCTCGCCCAACCCACCCGAACGGAGCCGTCTCTTGACTGCGCTCACGACAACGGCTCCTCCCGCACTCGCTTGACCTCTTCATCATCGCCTCTAGCGACCCTGGCACGACCAACGCAGCAGAAAAAAAGAAGATGACCAACTGTGCCGGTCGTGGAGCTCCAACGCCAAGGAGGCCACCTTCGCTCATAATGTAACCGTAGTGCTACAAGAATTTGCCGCATTTTCTATTAACCCTTTCGTGGTAGAAGAGCACAAAATTCGCCCTTTTACAGGTTTTCCAAAACACGGTGCGAAAGCACCTCCCTCTAAGGGCGCATTTTGTGCCGTCGATGACTACATTGTTGAGTATGTGGATACCGATTAGAAGATGGGAGAAAAAAATCAATAATGGAAATGATATCGATGCTCCTCCCCAGACCTTGACGGACTTTGCACTGTTACCAGAAATCTATGCATACTATAAAACCTGTAGCAACAGTTATATATAAGGGTAAAATCGCGTACCGATTATGATTTGGTTCGTTTTTGCTAAATCGGAGTCCTTCTCTACGGGGGGGGGGGGGGTTACCACCGAGTAGAAAGATTGCAACGCTCGCACTTGCATACGTGCCACCCAAATAGTAGTCGGCACACAGGCTCAAGCAAAACGTGTAGCATCCACTTTTAGTATCACAAATGACTGCCGAGACTAGTAGTGTTGCCGCCTACCAACAGCGAGCGAGCACCGCACATGATGTGTACCTGCATCGGTGCGTCGATGCCTATCCGCGCAACGCTTGAAACCTGTTCAACACCGCCCCCGGCAAACTCATGCATGTTGACCAGCAACACACAGAACACACTCCGCTGGAACTTTCGCTACCCCCTTGACACTAGCTTGTGGTGTAGCGCAACAGAACGTCGAAGTCAATTGGCGCAGGTAGAACCGCCAAGCCGATCCCGAGTGAAGTTTGCGATCACCGACGCTGCGCTGTTGATGGTCGTTTGGGCTATACGGCATTGAGCACCTTCACGTCATCTTATCCACATTGCACCAGTGAACGCTGATCTATATTTGGTAATTAAATCATCGAATGCGAAATATATATTGAGGTGTTAGCTAGCGATAGTCGCATTGAGCTGGTCATCTTACTTTCGAGAATGCTTTTCGGTCTGAATTCGCAATCCAAGTGTTGTTTTCCACTCGCTGCTTAATCGACGTCGAGTTAGTTCTGAAATGTCATCCACGGTAGTATCGCGTTGGCACTCTCCAGGTGATACAGACGTGGAGTCGAATTCCACAATCGTTTAATGCACATCCGAAACGCCATCCTTCACAGCGTCACTACTCGCACTAGCACCTTATTCCGCCGTGCTTATTGATGGCAATGCGCGGTGACTATTGTACACAGCCTCAGCAGGCTCCATTTCGATGAAGCTGCTCGAACATGCCGACGGGAGCTCAGTTGACGCACCAAGTACTTCTTCTAGTGCTGGAGCACGTTCCAATGACTCTGATGCCGCGTGATATATCCCTGCTGAATCCTCTAAGCTGT
This sequence comes from Phytophthora gonapodyides, assembly GCA_012295475.1. NCBI lineage: Eukaryota > Oomycota > Peronosporomycetes > Peronosporales > Peronosporaceae > Phytophthora > Phytophthora gonapodyides. The sequence goes on along the minus strand of JAABLL010000394.1, from coordinate 3,505 downwards.
CGTTCGTTTGGTCGGTCGGGGGTGCAGACACGGAGGACTCGTTGCTGGACAATTCCAGCGCTGGACGTATAAAACCTGATGCAGAGACCAGTCGTGCCGATCGTGTCGAGACGGTGTGCTGACGTGGATGCACGAATTGGCGACCGTTGTTACCCACGTCTGGGAAATGCACACCTGCATGCACGCAGGCCGCTACAAGGTGACAACACGCTCCATGATTTTGGAAATACAGGCTTTGACATGCTTTACTCAAAACTTCCACAATCCAACCGCTTTCTGGCATGCTCTGCGTTTGCTTTCGCCGAGCATTTGCAGATTTCACAGACTGCTTCAGCGACCGTCTTTTCTCTGCAGTGAGAGGCAACGTGCGATGGCACACACGGAGCAAATCCGCTTCCACCGTGCCAATTCGAGGAAGATGCTCGGCATTGATGGACCCGCGCTGACAAAGGCGTCGGTAAAGTAACATCAGCCTTTCTGATGCGGTGCAAAAGTTGCAGAAACCCATATATCTGTGCAAAAATGCGAGGCGTGCACTATCCAAAGATTTGATCACCTCGTCAGGAGTTCGTAGTCCGCCAGGACACTCAAGCTTCAAACGGCGATGACACTGCTCCAGTGGGTTGTCGGGCAGCTCATCGCTGAGACTGTAAGTAAAGAACGCTTGGTTATGCCACATTATGGCTAGGAGCGGTGTAAACTCAACTCGACCTTGTCATCGCCACATCAATAGGAAACGCGGTTCGAGCGTGCATGTGCTGTTTGGTATGGATGTCGTTTGCAGTATTCATGCAATTGGCGGAAATGTTGTGCCACCAAGGAACTAACAAATATAGGCAGGAACGCGGCCAGCGGAACACCAAAATAAACAACGGCCAGATACTAAAGATGAAATGAAACACCATTCAACAAGGTGTCATTAGAGTTAAGAACAAGACACGCATTTATATCTCTTGTTAATTTTACTTTACGCACCACTGTCTTAGAATCGTGCAAGACGTTGCAAATCCCCAAATATATGTAGCTCCCGTAGGTGTAGTTGCTAGAGGTGCGCCGTTATATGTAGCCCCCTACATCGCAACAATCCAACTAGTTGATATATGCAATAACTAAAAACAAACATCCGATGAAGAAGAACTACAACAACTTCTAGACTGATCGCTACTGATGGTGCGTTTATCCAAACAAGATCACGAGCATGAGTAATGCATGCAGTAAGGAAATTCATGCCTTATTTTGTATAATGTTGTCTCATAGCATATTAACTCTGGTGGATTTATTACTGCGTTAACCCTTCCTGCCGATGTTACAATTATATCAATTACTGCATATGTAGATGATACAACGGCCGCTGGAACTAACTTAACGTCGTCTCAAACTTACATTTATCGCGCTACAGCCTGACCGGAGGCCCAGGCAGCGCATCCCTTAACACCGGGAAGAAGCTCGCCCTGACTCTCTGCACGAAGTTCACCGACAACCGCTGCATCTGAAGGCCATGCGTTGGCGAGTGATATTGGCATTCGTGTAGGTGTATTCCCCAAGATTGACGAATGTACTAAACCGATGAACCTAGTCAGCACTGCCAGTTAAGCGAGCTACTCGCGAAGCTACCACCTCACCTTCCAGATGCCCAGCGATCAGGGATCATGTTCACAGAAGCATCAGAAATCACCGAGGTTGCCGGAGAGGATGCCAGCATTGTCAAGTAACCTGCGCCAAAGCGGACTGGGGGAACTTTGTGACTAATGCCGGTGCGAATTTCGTCGAAGATGCCGAAAAAAACACAAGGGCATGCTAGCGTCATGGCCCATGCAAATCGAGTACGTGGGGGCGTGTATCCCGATGATATCGCTGACGTCTTAGTTTTGGATGGCGAGGAATGAATACTGGCGTAGACGGCGAGAGCGACAGGAATCCAGTCAGTACAAGAAGAAATCTCACTGTATGAGACGAATCGATTGTGGATACATGGCTCAACGACAGGGCCTTCGCAGTTAATAATCCATCCGCAAAAGCCAACGTTGCTTTTGCAGATGGATTATGAACTCCGCAAAGCCCTGGTCGTTGAGCCGTCAAAACCGGGGATGATGGCAGGTGCGAGCTTTGAAAGAGTGAAATCTCTCTTGTTCAAGCTGGAACTGCCGCTGACTGCGTTGCTTCGCCATCTTCAGGAAGGATTTATGCGAAGTGCTGGAGGTGAAACACAATCCGAAGTAGCCGAATCGGCCCTATTGTTTGTCGTTGGGAAGAGACCACCCTCCCTTCCTCTCATCGGCGGTGTATAACTGATTTTGTTCCGGTTGGCAAAACGTTGATCCAAGTTGCAGCATGAATAACGCTTGTCAATTTTGGGAAGGTCTTTTTTTCTTAGATCTGCGTCTGAGTCTGGTTAGCCGTGGGCCTAAAACAAAAGCGAAAGGTTGTAGGTGCTGGTTGGCCTGAATTCGACCAGGCCGCATATGAAACAATAACATATTTACCACCAAATGGAGGGATAAACCACGTCTCACTGCAACGTCGATACTGACCTCGGTCGTCATCCTTACTGCCACAGCAAATACTTGGCGTCTGTACGTATTGGACGTGCACACATCCCGTTTCACGGTCGGTGTGCCTCCGACGAATTAACACCGGCGCGATACATGGTCAAATGATTGCCGGAATGGAGGGAGGGTATGCTGTGCTTTCTTGGGTCTTAACATAATGTCCGGACTGCTCGCTTCAGCGCCGATGGCACGCATGCAGCCGAAACGTAGCCTCGGACGTTGAAGCTGCGCTGCTTTCGTTTTCCTCAGCTGTGCTTTCTTCGCATTCCTCAACTGTCCACGATGGAAGCAAGCAAGCGGGCGAAGCGCGCGCAAGCTAAACGCGCGCGCTTGATTAACTCAGCGCACCCCGTACGAGGCAAGGCGCCCGTGATCCGGAAGACGACGCAGACAGAGCGGATCAGGATCATCGACAAGCTCATGTCGCGTCTGCGCTCCGGGGAGACTCTAAACTACGCAGATATAGGCAGCCACCTCGATCCGCCTCGAGATGGCAAGACAGTCAAGAAAATCGTGCGGAAGTACCTCGACGGCGAGTCGTGGGGCAAGAAGGGCCCCAAGGTCGATGAACGTCACGAGCCGATCCGTGTGAAGCGGCAAGTCTTCGACCTGCTGCAACATCAGCCTGGCCTCTCAAACAAGCAGATGGCAGAGGCCCTCGTCATCAACCCAAGTACCTTTGACACCATTATGGGCAAGGCGGAGCTGTTGCCCCCCATGGAGACGATTTTCTCCAGGGACCCGGCGTTCGTCGATAAGTACATGTCTCAGTTCATGTTGCCCAAGGTCGCATTCATTGGCGCTCTGTTCTCGTTGACGGAGTTCGGTGTGGTGTCTGCGATTGAGGCGAGGCGGGTGAACACTTTATCGTCCAGGCTATACAGTCGTGCCGGCAGACGAAACGAGCTTCCGAGAACTCGGTCGATCCGAACTTCTTCGGGGAGTACCCGTTCCTT
>JAABLL010000391.1:0-15742 GCA_012295475.1 Phytophthora gonapodyides | reverse complement strand
GAGGCCATTACAGAGGCGGCAAGGACTGGCCAGGCAGACTGGGCGCTGGAGCTACTCAGCTACCATTACTGTGATATCTCGACCGCGATTCACCATGCAGTCACCAGAGGCGACGCTGTCATGATGAAGGTTCTGCTCGACGTGTTCAGCGACGCAATGGAGCCCGAACCGAAGAAGAAGGCCATACACGCTCTCAATGAGGGTGTTATGGCTGCCGCAGGGTTGGGATACGTCCAGATCGTGGAGTTGCTCGTTGGGGAGATAATCTACAGTGGTGGGGGGTTCCGGACGATACGCGATGCTTTGAATGAAGCGGCGGCAAAGGGGCAGCTTCAAGTGGTCAAGTTCCTGATTGATCACGCGGAGCAGACCGGATACATTGACCGATACCGTTTGTATCCGAAGGTTGACACGCTGACGCACGCGATTTGTGGCGGCAACGCGGAGGTGATCGACCTTCTGCTGATGCATCCGAGACTGCGTTGGAATCTGGAAGGAGCCTTTGATGCGGCGGTGAAACAAAACAACAAAGATCTCGCTAAGAAGATTTACCGAATGTACCCGGCGCAGTTTCGCGGTAAGAACCTTTTCGCTCGGCTAGCGGCTTCTGGGAACCTGGAAGCGGTGAAATATGTGTACTACAATGGGCATGACGATATGAAGTCAGTTGGCAAGGCATTCAAAGGTGCACCTGGCGGGTATCACAAGAAGACAAACGTTGTCGAGTTTCTGTTGGCCACGGGGCGTATTGCTCCAGGAACGTTCGATAAGGCATTCAAGAACGCATGTGCCCAGTGCGGTAGCATGGAAATTGCGATGTTGCTGTACAAGACGAAGAGAGCATCCCAGCAAGGCATCAACAAGGCGTTCTCAACAGTTCGAATGCCAGCTTTGATGAAATTTCTGTATGAGAAGGAAAAAATCTCCGATGAGGCCCTCATCGCGGCGTTCAGGAGGGCCGTACACCGTCACGAGAAAGATACACTCGAGATTCTGCAGTTCGTTTCCAAGGAAAAGTGCATTCCATCGGAGCTGATCTTCGGGGGGTTGACGAAGGCAGTTCAGGCGCGTGCAACTGACCTGGTTGAGTGTCTGTGCAACGATCGCCGTGTTACACCCGTCATGACGATTGAAGCTTTTATGATGGCTGCGACCAGCGGCTACGCAGATCTCGTCAGTATTCTATACAACAAGCAGCGTATCTCCCCAGATACACTGCTTAAGGCATTCACGGCAGCTGCTCATCGCGGACACCTCGATGCCACCAAGCTGATCATGTCGTTCATGGCTGTCGAAGAAGACGTGCCACGAGAATTCAAGAGCAAGGCGTTCATCGTCGCAGCCAGGCACGGCCAGATGCCAGTTATGGAGATTGTGTGCGAAAGCGAAAGTGGCGAGTGGCCTCTGGAAGTGTTGAAACAGGCACTCAACGCTGCCGGAGACAGCAACGACAAGATCGTGAAGGTGATTCGTAGGCTAGTCTGCGGCCAGGAGCTCCTAAAACTCTAAAACTCCTTCCGAAGAAGTGAAATACCCACAATTTTGAACACAAACAGAAGCGCTAAATTGAAGTTGCCTTTTCGAGGTATAAACAATGGGCGGGAATTTCAAAATCAACTGATCAGTTTTATTGATTACATTGGCGGCTAGAGGAAACTACCAGTGCGCTCTCGGAAAGGAACGTCGATGTGCTGCTCCAGCCATTCCGGTACCTCAAGAACGTGTGCTTTCCGCCTAAAATTCTGGCTCTGCCCCACGTGCTCAAGCAAATCGCCACGTTGCTCCTGTCGCCGAAGGAGGCCATGGAGGAGGCAGCAGGAACTGGCCAAATCGACTGGCTAACTGAATTATTGGATTGTTATTGCGACTGCGTCACGCTGGATGCAGTCGAAGCTGCGGTTGCCAATGCCCACTTGGTGATTATTCAAGTGCTCTATGACGTTGATTACAGCCACGAAGACGAGCTGCCGAGCGCAAAAAGTCGGAGCTTTGAAGAAGGCACTAATAGCTGCAGCTAAGAAGGGCTATGAAGATATCGTCGAGTATCTCCTGCCTCGTCTAGTTACGGGCCCGAATCCGTCTGCCCGAAACCTCGAGAAGAACTGCTCGCTCGTGCGGGAGGTTTTCACAGAGTCTGCAGCGAATGGGCACGTCGAGGTGCTGAAGCTGACGATGAGGATGTAGACGATTGAGTGCGCTATGCAAATGTATTATGGTGGCGCATTGTCTCTCGCTATTGCAGGGCAGCACGAGCATGTGGTGGATTTCTTGCTTGAGAAGCACGGGTTTAACTGGGGGTTGATGAATGCGTTTGAAGAAGCGGTGGCGCAAGGATATACGGCGCTCACACAGCGGATCTTCAACGTGTTCCCTCAGTTTAAAACGAACGGGAACTTGTTTGTTGAGCTCGCCCAATATGGCCGCAAGAACGCTGTTGAGTATCTCTACAACACGCTGTCGAGTATTTCTACAACAACGTACGGCGTGATCCAGACGTGGTCTGCAACGCCTTTGTAAAGGCAATTGGATTCGTAGACGTCGCTGAAGGCCTTCATGAGCGCAGCGAAACCGGGAGATACCAGAGCTCTCGAGATCATCGTCGCCAGTGAGAGCGGGGACTGGCCGATCAGCGATTTGAAAGGCCCTGAGTGTCGCATGCAACTCCAAGGTCGAGCATTATATCCGCAAGATGATTTGCGACCAGCTCTTCAGCAAGTCCGCGTGTCTGGTGCTGATGGTCACTTGGTCACCACACTGAAGTGGCACAATGATGAGTAATTACCTGGGTGGCCAGGTTTGCTTGTCGTTCTTGTCAGTTTTGGATGCCATCTCCAATACTTAAATGTCTTGCAGGGTCTCGTTTGCTCGTCATTACAGTAATGGTCCTATATTTTCCATACATATTGATTTGCTGCCTCCGGCGTTATATTTGTCGAAACTCACTTTTGTGAAGTGGTGCCTATCATACTAGAGGAGTGGGCTGGTAGCGCACGGGCACGAAAGAAAAGTGCAAGAGTAAATCCAAGAAAGACGCAGACAGGGAAAAGTGTGGGCGGAAGAGAACGCAGATATAGTTTTGAAGAGCGAAGGGAGGAGATGCGAGGAGGGGCGAGCAGGCGAGGGCTTGTACAAAAGTCGCTGCACGATTACTTTGCGGCAGTCGAAGGAGTTGACGCCGCCGGGACAGAGCCGGATACGTCGCTGGATACTCTGTATACTGAGGTGTCTTGGTACGTCGGGGACGTGAGCGCGAGTGAGTGGGAGGTTAGCAAGTGCGGGTGTCGTGTCGACTGCAAAGAGCAATGCAAGAATCGAAAGCGCCGGATCGAGTGCGACAGAACGACCTGCAATCTGAAAGGCGCTTGTTGCAATAGGCGATGGGCGATGTACGAGTCGAGGCCGACGGCATTGAAAGTAGGGGACACACGCCGGATGGGGTACGGTGTTTACGCTTTGGAAGCTGTTGGAAAAGGCACGATTGTGTGCGAATACGTTGGTGAAATCATCGACGAGAAAGAGAAGGAGAGAAGAGCGGTGAAGCCAGGGTGCGCGTATATAATGGCATATGCGAACAATAAGTACGTGGACGCAAAGCGCTACGGTAATGAATCTCGCTTCGTCAACCATAGCTGCGAGCCGAATTGCCGAGCGGAGGAATGGACGGTGCAAGGTGTGTACCGGATCGGCGTGGTTGCAGGACGAGACATTAGTACGGGGGAGGAGATTACTTTTAATTACGGATCGCAGTACGTATTGGAGACGTGCAAGTGCAGAAGGTGCACGAGAGGGCGCTAAACGCTAAGGCGAGGAGGGGAAATGCAGACGGCGGATCGTTATCAGAGGCGTGGCATTTGGTAAATATCGTATATCGCCCCAAGTTCGATCAGGAACAGCTGTTTTTGGAATGTGCGATTCCACTTGTATTTGAGCCATTCCGTCTACCGGGCCGGCTCGGCAAATTGGACGAAATTCACAACACTTGAAATGGGAAGGAGAGAAAATCCGTGGCGCCCCAATTTTCATGCCCGCGTCTTTCCGCGCTTAAAAACGTAGGCCGTTGATTTTTTTAGGGACGAAATGGAGTAGGATGTTGCGGCGTGCGTAGGACGTTGGCTCTGTCGGTGGGAACGACCACGGGTTGATCAAGCCCCGATGACAGCGAAGGCGAAGTCGGGGGGAAGGGCGGCATACCAAGCCCGAAGGTCCCGGGTCTTGGCAACGTCGACGTCGAGCAGGATGGTAGCGCCGAAGCCGATATTGAGCGAGCGAGAACCGTTGTGATCAGAGACTTGGGCACCGATAACGAGAAGAGCTCGGCCCTTGGCCGATTCCCCAAACAAGTGGGCTGCGCGACCCCAGCATGTACAAAACGCCTTCGTCGCGGAATCATCGACGAGCGCGAATTCGCATCGGTCAACGGTATTGCCTTTCGCCGTAGCTGTGCGCTTTACGGTGCCGACCGCATGAACGACTCCAGCTACGGTCACCTGGGCTCGTGAGGTCAACGCGGTAAGTTGAGACAGCGGGGTAAATTGAAAGGAGGGCTCGGCGTGAATCTCCTTCTCCTTTTCAACCGGCGCAATGACGGCATCGTCGCCAAATGTGACTTCATACGTGGCTCCGATGGGGGCAAAAGCCGCAAGCTTGATTCGGCCGGCCGAGAAACAGCACGAGGCACCGGGCAGCAGGACATCGTGAAACTTCGTAACGGCGCTGTTGAATAGAGTCACTCGTATGGTGTCACCGAGGGAATCAGAAACGTGAATCTCGCTGAGTCGGCCAGCTCCACGCAGATTGGTGTACTCATGCACCGAGCCTCTCGACAACACGCGCGCAATGAATGTCCATCTTCCGGTCAACTGCGGGGTTAAATCGCGGATAGAGTACAGCGCTGCCGCCGTAGACTTCTCTGCAGACTGCGCAAGGGGGCTGGTACTAACAGACGGGACCACACTATCATCCGCAACAGCGTTGGAATCGGCCACGCTGGGCACAGTAGCGGCTGGTGCAACGACGTCGCGTTGGGCACCGGTCACCGAAGCGACTGCTGGTTTCGTCGCGACAACGGCAGTGTTGTCCTCCTTTAAGAGCTCGGCCGCCTCGTGACTCGTTGGCGAAGGAATATCTTCGGTAGCCTGGGCGGGGGGGAAGGCAACTGTTGATTCCCGGACCGATTTGGTCGTTGGAGAAGCTGCGTCGGTGCCGGCGAGTTTGGCGTTCCCATCAATGGCGCGGCCCGCCTCGACTACGTGTTTTGTTCCGGTAGAAGGAAGGGTATCGCGCTTGGCGACCTTGGCCTTCTTCGACGGCATTGCCTCTGTTGAAGCAGCGCCTGGCCCGGTCGTGGCGGCGTTGGTGCGGCCCGCCGCGTCACCTCCGGGTGAGATCTCTGCCGTGCTGTCAAAGGGTCGCTTAGCCTTGGCGTCCCCAGTTGTTGACTTCGCTTGAGCACCAGTAGGACCACTCGCATCAACCGGGAGAGTCGCCGCACTCGTGGCACTGGCGCGGGGTTTGTCGGCAGTCGGGGCGGCGGCGCTGGACATGAGTTGTAGCTGGAAGCGAGGTGAATCGGTTGTGGCGGCAGGAGCGGGCAAGATCAAGTTTGTAGGGCAGCCCGAAAGCGCAAAGAGCGCTAAACGCAAATTTCTTCGGATCTTCCGTGACGTGTAGAGACGAAATAATTTCTTGGGGTCTTCCGTGACGTGTAGAGACGAAAGAATGGCACCTAGCTAGGCGAATGTTGGGTTGGTGAGCCAATGGGCGAGTGCGGCTGGGTAGAGCCGAGGAAGTACGGAGATGTAACTGGGCGCGAATCGCATTTCCTAGAAACCACCCCGAAGTAGCAAAATGAAGTGAAAAAAAAAGCACAACGAAATGCAAATTGATGTAGGATTCGTTGGGTCAAGTACGAATCGTACCTCTTATGAAGCGACCGTTAAATCGATCGTGAAGGCGTGCTGAATTATGGTCGGGGTCCATCCGAACCTAGCAGCCATGGCGGTGATCACTCTCGCGTCGAATGTATGGGGAAAATAAACCACAAGCCAGCGCGCGAGGTGCAAATTGCCTCTGCACACTGCCCAACGAAAGCTTTCCCGGGTACACCCCTCTCCGCGGTGACGCCGCAGAAATTGTAGTACATCCGTAGCCGCGATCGCTACCGCGTCGTCCATAGCAGCGTTCGTACAACCCTCGACACGGTTATCGTGAAGCCACGCGAGAAGCTCCAGGTTTCCAATTGCAGCCGCGGCGTTCATGGCCCGGTAGGTGCAGCCTTCGGAACGAACGTTGTGTAACCACCGAACAACGTCAAAGAAGCCGCCTGAAGCTGCGCCATCCATTGCCTCCGATGTAGCGCCTTCTTGCCGATGCTCATGAAGCCATCGCAGAACTTGTAAGTGTCCTCCTGCCGCAGCATTGTCCATCGCAGAAGAGGAGCAACCCTCGTCGCGGTGTTCATGAAGCCAAAGCACGATGTCAAGGTGACCATGTGCTGCGGCCGAATCCATTGCTACGAAGGTGCATCCCTCCTGTCGGTTTTCGTGCAGCCACTCGACGACAGCAAGATGCCCAGAGGCCGCCGCCCAGTCCATTGCATTCGTGGACGCTGGCGTCCGCGAAGACAACCATTGTAGGATATGAAGCCTGCCAGTCCCCGCCGCATGATCAAACACAGCAGGACTGTACAGCAGTGGATAATGAGCCATCAACCACTGAAGTGCTCGAAGATGGCCACCCCGTGCGGCGAAGATAAACGCGCGGGAGGTACACCCTACGGGTTGGTGACCGCGAAGCCATTCGAGAACAGCGACATGTCCATGTGCCGCCGCGTTATCCATCGCGTCTGTTGTCGAGCCCTCCGCACGGTTGTCTTGGAGCCAATCGAGCACATCAATACGGTTTGTGGCAGCGGCGCTGTCCATTGCATCGGAGGAAGCGACTGCACCCTGAGTGTGGGCCCAGCGCAGAAAGTTCAAGTCACCCCTGGAGGCCGCGTAATCCAAGGTTATTGTAATGGCGGGCGGGGAGTGGTGAAAGAACCATGTGGCTAATGCCAAGGGAGCCTCCGATATAGCCTGATGAAAAATCTCCACGGGCCAATCACGCTCAAGCGCTGTAACCCAAATCCAACGCGCAGTCATATCCTGACCTTCACGAACTGTCGCCAGCAAAAACTCGCCATCAACTTTGGGAGGAAACCGCTCGTCGAGCCATCTAAGAACGTTCACGTGACCGCTACACCCCGCCATCCGAAGCGCGTCGACACCCCAGCACACGAAAGAAGCGTGTTCGTAGAGCCACGAAAGGATGTGCAAGTGGCGATTGGCTGCCGCCACTTCCGGGGCCCTGCAAAGGATCATATCCGGAAAAAAAGTAACGAACCGTTCGACGGTTTCGAGATCACCATCACGCGCTGCTGCATCGATTCTCGCGTTGCACAGGAAGGCGAAAATGCCATCGTCAGCAACGTCACCCTGGCCAGCAGAATGCAGTCGCAGAACAAGTCCGGCGTGGCCATGCGCCATAGCCGATCCAAACCCCCAAAGGCGGAAAGGGTCTGCATATGCGCTGATCAGGTAAGCGATAGACGGGATACCGACGAAAGCGGGGATGCGACTCCATACGACGAAGACGGACACGAGGCACTGAAGCCGAGCGGTCTCAAGAGCGGACCACATGGCGGCAAATCGCTGGATCGGACGCGGTGGCCACGTGGCGGGGGAGGAGCTGTTACGATTGTGGACGGCCGGACCGGAGGCGCATTCTTACCAAAGGTTTTCCGAATAAGTTTCTGGCCGGATTTGACTTGGGTGGGGTTTGCCTGTACCCGTGAAGAAATCCCGGCGAAACGCACAAAAGAATGTGCAATGGATTCCAAAGCCCGAGCGACAGCAAGAGCAGTTCTCCGAGAACCGGGCCATCAAGATCCTCGCGTTTCAGTTATGCGCGCAAAACGGGCAAGTGGGCATTTCTAGAAAGCAAATATTACCGGCGAAAACAAGTGTTGAAAAATGACGATGTCTCGTGGAACACGAAGTGCTATTTTGCCTTACGTACGGGGATGCCACTGCCCGCTTGCATCTAAATCCATAAGCCACTTCACGGTGAAAACACTAGGTCTCAGTTTTCGCAGCTTCTTGATGTTGAAATCCGGCGACGGCTGGAAACACCGCAGCGAGTCCAATGCCCTTATGCGCGACATGGCAACGTACACGTGCTCGAACTCCCAGGACGGCGCGGTAGTCGAGCCCTCGAGAAGAAGTATAACCCTGTCAAAAGTACTGCCCTGAGCCTTCCAAACGGTGAGCACCATGGCCAAATCTACTGCGTGTTGCAAATAGCGTATCATCGACGACTCCCCGTCAAGCCCAGTCATTTTGACACAGAAGTCTTTGGAGTGCGCCGTGCCGATTGGAACAACCACACATTTTTTGTGAACCCGGTTGCCATGAGCATCCGTCACCCACGCCGACTCCAGATTCATATCTGGCGGCCAGATCGATCCATCCAACTCGTTACCATCTCGGTCGGCCAGTCGCACGTTGATAAATTCAGGCGGATGAGGCAAATCGACAATCGCTTGGTTGGACCGAAGCGCCTCTTTTGCCAGCCGAAGTACCTCCGCCGTGATGGCAGCATCCTCCCAGCCAAGAGAATGCAACCAACACTTAGTCCCATTTGCGACGCCCAGCTCAACGTTCCCGTTGCCGTTGTCAAGAATTTGCCCAGGTGCTCCGCAAAAGAAATATCCAAACAGCTCCGGGAATTCGTCTTCGCGGTAGATTAATTCCGCCACTGAATCGGGAATATCGCCTGCGAGGGGTTTGCGCCAGCGGAATAGCAGTTGGCGTTCTCGTGTTGACAAAACTTTGGCCATACACCCGTTAAGCACAACACGGTCGAGATTTCCCGTGACGAGGATGACCGAGTTATCGAGCCACGCCCCCTCGTTCGCAATATCTTCATGGGTCAGTGGCCGTGTAAGTGACGCGATCATATCGTCGTCGACCGGGCGAAACGCATCGTCAGCAGAGCTCCAACGGTTTTTTGCTGGATACACATCTGGTAGGCGGCGGAATTTCTCCAGCAGCACTTGCTGACCAACACAACCGCTCGCACGCAGCTGCGTTTGCAGCAAGATCACTTTGAACAAGCTGAATAAATACTTCGCGCGCACCAACGACGGATCGCTTGTGAGCATGTAGAGACACTTGCAAAGCGATACGCCGCCGACCACAGGAAGTTGCCAGAAGTCTCCGGTCTGCACAACATAATACACATATGTCAGTATAAGACAGCATCTCTCGAGGAAGGGGACCATCGTGTGCGGCTTACCAACAGGACAGACTTGCCACCGAACACCTTCTCGGGACAGTATATCTCTCGTAGACGCTGATCCAGTACCACCAGGAGAATAGCTTCAAGCATCGAGACTTCGTCTACGACGACAAGGACGACCGAGGGATTAAACAGGCGCCGCAGAAACGCGGCTGCCGCGGGCGATAACCGCCGTTGTTTTCTGGACGTTGCATGCTTCAGCGCCGAGTGAAAAGTCATACCTCCTGTCAGTTGACACGCGCCAGCACCGGTTGGGCAAGTCGACACGATTTCGTACTGGCGACCATAAATTTCATCTCGTAGCCGTCGCACAACGAAGGATTTTCCAGTTCCCCCCCCTCCGTGTGCAAGCGTCAAAGTTTGGCGTCCTTCGTCGACACCCGACATAACTCTGACAACCACTGCGTATTGCTCATTGGACAGCTGGCACGGAGCAATTAACACGGGTCCTTCAAGCATTCCAGAGCCACCCTCCGAAGGCTGGTCAGGGGTTGTGTCCGGTCGCGGCGCGTGGTAGTTTCGGAGTTGCGAGGCAACGGACGTCATAGAGTGATCGCCATCACGGTCAACCGGATTACCAAGAAAAACAGGCACGGTCCAGCTCGCACGAGAGGCCGGAGAAATTGTTGACTGCTCATCTCGGCCGCCCATGACAGCCAAAAAAGTATTGGTCATCGCCGCGATGTTAGCTCGCCTTTTAGGAGACCCGGCCGCGGCTCGGACAAGCAACGCATAAGTATCCGTATCGTTCGGTAGCATCCCGTCAAACTCAAAGTCTGGGGTTTCCGCGCCAGTTGGGGAAACCGAAGGGGTCGCATCTCGTGGCTTCTTCCAATAGTCGACTCCACGATTTCTCCAGTCGGAAGCAACTCGCTCATTGGAACTGCTTCGGTATCCCTTTTTCATCACATTACGAATATACCGGCATCGTTGTCGGTTAATGAGCGGGGCATCCGACCGGTCCCACGCATCGCACAGCTCTAGAATCCCCGAAGCATCGTACGACCAGCCGGGGCCGTCTTGAAGCCACGGTGTAAATGCACACAGCAGATATCGCGCGAGCACGTCGCGTTTCTTCAAGCACTTTTCTTCTCCCGTCATGTTTGTCCATGTCGGCGGAGGAGCCCCCCCCGAGCACAGGCGTGAGCATTTTTGCTCTGATGTATCCCGAATGAGTTCGAAAAAGAGGGTGCGAGGGGGCAAATGGAAACCCAGTACGGGCAGGGCGACCCGGGCCCGATAGGTCACTACCGCGGGCAGCTTTAATCGGCAACACGTCGACAATGCATTCGAATTCCACAGGAGAGAAATCCGCAAAATGGTGGCCCCTGTTATGGTACGACCGGGCCTGCGTCAAGAATACAGTTTTGCCGGCCACTGAAAAAGCCCGTGCACCTCCTCCCACACGCTTAAACTTGTCAGTGCGAGCGTAGCAGTCATCTTCATTCACTTGATTCACAAGCTCTGCAAGGACATCCTCGGCAGATCGATGCGAGTCGTCAATCGCAGTCTCCGTCTCCGAAACTTCCCTCAACTCGGCCGCGAATCGCATCAAATCGAAAGGGAAAATGTACCAAAACGAGTCACTCGAAATGAACGACCGGTGCCCCATAATAGCGTACACCATCAGCGCGTGCGACCACTCATGGGCACCAAAGAAGGAGTTAACCGTCCTTGCCGCCAAATATTTCCCAATACGCAAGCTGGTCTTCGAGTCTTCTGCCCGGCTCGGGAACCGTTTCTCATGCTGAATCGCGCTTAGTAGTGCTGTTGCCGCCCCCTTCAAGGCAACGTCGTCTTTAGTCATATACGATTCTTGGTACTCTTCAACCATATCGCCCGACGATTCGCCATTTATCACGGACGAGTTTGTGTGGGAACCCGTAAGCGCAGCTAGGACGAGATTTGTTTCAACCACCGAGCAGTCACGTCGAGAGCGGGTAAGCTCCCATAGTACAGGGCCCTCATCATGCGGGCGGAAGCACTCTCCCCTCTGCGTGGAATATCCCTCGTCAATCGCTTGGCAGAGTCGAGGGGGCAGGTCATGACCGGTCACGATGGGATACACGCCTTTTTTCATATCTCCCGTTCTATCGCGCGTCACGATCAGCGGGCAGGTTGCTTGTTCATGAATCCCGGCCGGACGGGCGAGGCGGCACATATATTTCCCGCGCCTCCCTTTAAAGCACGTGGACGTGTGCGAGTGGAAGTTTGTCACCGCGGCACGCTTTTGCGCCGCCAAAAGAAATCCATCGCGGTCCTTTAGGGCATCGGGCACAGGGAGCTCAAACGCTTTTGGGGCAAGACCCTCGGCCTTCCAACGCTGCCGCTGCTCGTGTACAGAGTGGTCAAACTGGGTACAGCACACCGATTCCAGCCATTGCGACGCTCGCCGCCGCAGTCCCTCCGAGCAAGCTATACGCGACAGCAACTGAGGGGTAAAGCTCGATCCATATATGCACATGTGAATGTGAAGCCGGCCATCCACCTGTGGCTCAATAACCGCAGCGTGCGCCGCAACTGCTCCATATGCACCGGGTTGGCGTTGCGAATAGTCACGGGATAGCCTCGTATCTTCGGCACGCTTGCACAGGATAATATCGTCGTAAATTTGGCGCACCCGCCGCTCAAACACTCGCGCCGACAGACCAGGGTAGGTGTTTGAAATCAGCAACCGTTGGCGCGCGGTCGATCGTACTTGCTCAGGTAGATCGCTTTGTTGACAACTACTGCGACTGAACACGTTTTCAGGGTCATTCCAAGCGTTATTGGCCCTGAGCTGAGCAATCCGATGAAGTTCGAGGTCGTGATGTTCTGGAGGGGCCACGGTTACCCAATGCTGCGGGACGCCGTAACGAGCCCGCAAAGCACCAATCTTGGGCCGAGTGGCTGCCCGCTCGAACGGCGAGAAAGGGACACACACCCCAACGAGCGATAAAATTCTTAGCAGGTACGCATTTACCCGTTTTGCAGCAGGGGACTCTGGGTCCTGCTGCGCGCGCAATAAAAGTGATCGAAAATCTTCAGAATTTGATAGTGTTCCGAGTCGCACCAATACCGACGCTCGGGACGATCCAACACGGGCAGCCCGCCGCACAGCCGCGTGGCGCTGAAGTTGGTTAAACAGCGTGGCGACGAACCGAGTGTCCTTCTCGAACCGCCCGTCATAGTAACGCATTAAATGCCTCGTTAACGACGCCGGCCACGTTCCACACGGTAGACACTTTCCACCACGCATAAACAAAAGCGGGAACGCTGCAGCCAGCATTTCCCCATTTTCTGTCCACTCAGTAAGCGGATCAGGTCCCCTGCGAATCACTACCGGAGAGGTGTCAGCAGCAGCATTCGTCTGACCGCCTAGGATATCTAGCATAGCATCCACCGCAACACCACCGACAGATAAATCAAACGCGTCGACGCCTCTAAGAGCTGCCGTTTTGGCCACCAGCTCCTCTCCATCATCTGCAGGTGTGCATACGTACTCGGCCCCGTACCGCTCCGATAGCATCCCATCCTCCACAGCGAGAGCCTCTTTAGACATCGTTATCTCGACGGAGGCTTCGATTGTCGCTTCAAGCTGCGTAAGGGCGGCTCTAGCCGCGACGGATTCATCAATTTGGATGCAGTGGTCTTTAAAATACGAGTGAATCTTTGCCAATACGCGCATCCACGCATACGTTTCGTCCACGGGAATGCGATATAAATTCCTATACCGTTTTCGCTTCACTCGCCAATCTTCTCGCGGGCCGACAAAAGTCACACTCGGAATACATTCCCTTGACGTGCACGGGAGTATGTTGGACACTTCAGCAGGTCCGGTCGACGGGAAGCATATCGAATGGCCTATGCTGTGCTTTCCCGACGCTGTTATCGCTAGTCCATACGATCGCACAGGCGATATGCACTTGCTCGCGACATCATTTAGCTCGGGCAAATCCCCGCGCCTCCCGTAGTCGTGACCAGAAGCGATACTATAGCTCGCCTTTCGTGGATCCACAGCACATCGGGCACAAAGGGGAACTGAGTGATGATCGCGGACGAGATCGGGGTTCAAATGATACGACACCTCACCCAAGCGAAAAACTTGGATGTGCTCAGCCACTTTCCCCAAACAGCTGGCTTCTCTTGTCTCGGCCGCTGTCAATTGAAAATTGTGATGGAGATCCGAGAGCGCAACAAAGCGGACGTCGTCTTCCACCGTGTTCAGCATTTCGCAGCAGGAAGCACAAGCCCACAAATTGCCGGCATCCCCAGCATTTTTCGCTGCGCGCTCCTGGCAGTTGCTTATATCTGCGGCACTTACAGGGTCATCCAAAACGCGATTCAGCCGCGCAACGGTTCGCTCGCTATGCGGGCCATTCAAAGTTTCGTTGTTGAACACGTTTGCGTCGGGATCATTAGCGCAGCAGTGAAAATAAAGCAACGCTAGTTGGGGATGCTCCAGAAAGTGCCGTCCGAGCAATCCCAGCTCCGCCTTCGCCAGACTCTGTATTCCTGTTGCCCGCGCTATTAAATTCAACACGTCACGGTCATCCTCTGCACCCACGACACCGCTCGCGCCCCTTATCTTCTTCTTTCCTTTTCTTTCGGGCTCCACCGACGGGCGCTTTCTTCTATTCAAGCCTCCGGGAACGCTCTGACCTAGCGCAACCTCTGATACACCGGCCCAATTGCGTACAGCCTCGGCGAACGCCAGCTCGACCGCCCGGGTCGAAAAAAAAACCGCGATATAGTGATTCCTTTCTCCAAACGAGACTCGCTCAGTGACACGCCCTGCTGCGCAATGGCAGATTGCTATGGGCACAACCCCGTCCCGTAGACCCACACCATCCGAGTAAACGCCGAAAATGCCATCGGCAGATATAACGACGATTGGCCTCCCAAGCAGATGCGCCATCGCGGTAAGCGGAATCACCCCGGAACACTCGCGAAATTGATTTGGCATCGCCACCAGATCTCCTGCATGCAGTGATCCTTTGCCGAGGACATCCACCACCCGGCCCTCGTCCAGAAGGCGAACAACTTCGATGGCAACTTTTACCCGGACACCAAACACGTGATCCGAAGCCTCCGCCCCAAATGGATGTTGCACGCCTGCCAACACGGCAGATGACCACACTGCATGATACAGGCAGTTACCAGACGCCGGGACGTCGTTGCCAAAAATCCCAACATCCACGTTGCTCAAACTGCCACCCACGCGAGGTAGAAGCACCCATCCCTCCGACCGTGCTCCAACAGAGGCAGTCGGCTGGAACACAGCCCGGTTTGCCGCTCGGGATCGCCATAGCCCCCGCACTACGTCGGTCGACATGCTCGCGTTTCCGGAGCCTTCAAACCAGACTATCGCGCTTGATATCTGCACCTCAGCCCAACGCGCAATGCGTCAGATGTACACACGGAAAGTGAAGGAAAGCCCCGCGCTGCGACAGCACCTCCGACAGCGCGGCCGACACCCAGATGCCGCGAGAGCTTTTCAGATAAACACTCATTCGAGCACCCAAAACGTCGTATTCTATCCATCTATGCGTCAGAACTATCAAAGCGCAATCTTGAATAACTTTCCTTCTCCCCGATGAAACACCTAGACTACGAATGCGAGGACAGCGGCGGAAGGCAAGAAATGACTGGACCCCGAGCTCGAGATGCGAGGGCCCGCCAACCTCTCAGTTCATCTTTTTCGGTCGCCGCAGCAGCCCCCCCCCCTTATCAAGGGTAAAAACTATGCTGCTGCGGTTCCGATTAAGGTGGGCTCACCGCTCTACTTGACAACCACATTACTTCAAAACAGCCACATCACTTCACTGCTGCTTCCTACGATGCCAATCACTGCACTACTGCGCCCAGGCTCACTCCACCGCTGCTTCCTATGATGCCAACCACTTCACGGCTGCGTCCAGGCTCAGGGCACCGCTTCGAAGCAGACGCCCTTTACCGAGCCGCTTCTACACCTACGACGGCAACCACTCCACTTCACTGCTGCTTCCTACGATGCCAATCACTTCACTGCTGCGTCCAGGCTCAGGGCACCGCTTCGAAACAGATGCCGACCGGCCAAACTCTTGCGCGGCTATTAGCGATGAGCATAGCTTCGTTAATTGGCAGCCCGACTTTAGCATAAGTATGAGAACCAGCCCAACTTTAGCACGCGCACTCACGAACAGTTAGTATTTGTGGAATGCACGCGAGCAAGCATTCCAAACCCAAAGGGCTCAGGCTCCACGACTGTCAACATTGGCCTTCGTACTTAGCGCGTTGCCAAAAAACACTTTGTAAATTGATATCCTACCCAAACCGGTGGCTATTCCGCCGAAAACCCCTCTACTTTTTCGTGAATTCTGAGAATCAATGCGGTTTCTGAAATTATAAAATAGTTTCACTTGATTAATGTATACTTTTGCTT
>JAABLL010000390.1:0-15760 GCA_012295475.1 Phytophthora gonapodyides | reverse complement strand
TGAACTTCAGCGCGCTCGAGGCCACCGACGAGGACGCGGCCGACGAGGAGCAGCAGAACGTGTTTGCCTAAGTTGCTTGAGCGTCGCCATCCCTTTGTTGTACGCAGAGCAACACTTCATCATCTAATACTTGGAAGTAAACCCTTTGTCCAAGATCGGTTATTTCATTTGCAAAGGACAAAAAAAGGAGGTAGCATGAAGCTGTCATCTTGGTCATCGAGTCCTGGTTGTTGTCGATTCTGTCTAGGCAGGCGCCAGCTCTGCATAGGACGTTTCCTTTGTTTCTTGTGTTGGGGTAGCTGTTGTAGATCATTTCTGGCGCTGAACAGCAAGAAAGCGATGGGCTGATGAAGTTGACAAGTTGAATTTCTGTCCTGATCAGAACTATGACGAGCCGAAGCACGAGATAGCCAACTCCACCTCCAATTAGGAGAGCTAGTGTGACAGCGTAGGGAGTGTACTTCTGGTCGATGTTTATGAATGACATCACTAACAACGCCAGATACAGCGCCACAAAACTGAGAAAACCGAGATACATCAAACATCTCTGACGATCTGGAAGCTGAAGCAACAGGTGAAACGGGACCCACGGGATAGCCACTGCGACTATAAGCACGAGCCAACACGAATTCAGCAACAGCCCTGCGATCAGTAGCACAATTGCGACAACACCAATAGTCGTCACAGCAATTTTCATCAAGTGGAAGGCCAGTAGGACGCCCACACACCCCAGCAGCGTCTTCAGGTTGCATGACTTCAGCCCCCACTTGCAGCGTCTTCCGTTGTCGTTTTTTTGGGAAGGCCAGTTTGATTTTCTCGAGTAGGTTTCCGTCTCCAACGTGGTCGGTCGTCTCAGGACGAGGGCCTTCACGTTTCGTTGCCATTTCCCTGCTTTGGGGAACGCGAGAGGGTGCGCCAGGGGCCTCTCCTCTTCCTCCTGACGCTCGCGTGGCTCACCTCCGTCGACGCTGCCGCGTGCTACGACTCCGTCGTCTACTTCGACTGGCGAGTCACGTACATCTCGACAGCTTTCGACGGCGTCGCGCTCACCTCCTACGGCATCAACGACCACCCGGCTCACGAAGCGCTCAGCTACAACTTTCAGGACCGAAGACTACGAAGGCCTCGCTTCAGATGTCGTCCTCTTCAGCAGAGAAGGTGAGCTTCTCGTCGGCGAAAACTGCTTCCTTGTCGAGCAGAGACTTCGTCAGGAACTGCTGCTTGATCTTCAGACCCGAGGAGTGGTCCAACCGCGTATCCAACTGGTTGCTACCCCAAAGCCAGACGACGAAAACACTTTGGGGCAAACCTCTCCAACCATCGTCCACGCGAGGCAGGAAGTCTCAGCGACTGGACGTCTTGCGAGCAGCATGCATGAGATTCGCAACGCAAAGTCTGAAGGAAAAATGTGGCCAGCACGATGCTAATTAACAGCAAAGCCATTTGAAATCTGCGCCCAGGGACGAAGACGCTCGTACAGGCGGCCTGCGCGTTGCAAAGCTTGGCAGGAAATCGAGGGCTTTCTCGAGCACTCAGCGCTGATCGATGGCTGTGTCGTCAGTCAGTTTTTACTTTTTTGTAGTGACGCTGCTTTGTCACATCTTCCTTTCCGATTATTTAGGTACGACTGGAAATTCTCCCCCTTCCATTCCAGAACCGAATTTGCGGGCTTGAGGATGGTGGAAATCTCACTCGCGTGTGCGATCGTTGGTCAGCCAGGCACGTTTGACGTGACCATCGACGATGGCAAGAAGGTTTCAGCGTTGAAGGAGGCGATCAAGACTCGGAGCGATGGGGCAATCACGGTGCCTTGGCTAAGGCTGCAGCTCTTCCTGGCGAAGGTGGGCACGGGGTGGCTCAGAGGGGCTCGACTGGCAGCTGTGACGCTTGATGAGGCTCGTGAAGTACCTGGGATGCTAGATGCACATGGAAACCGGCAAAACTTCGTGCGGATGGATTCCACTCTTTACGTCGAGAACGACATGCACTTTGGAACGGGGTTTAATCCTAGAGAGGGCCAAGTTCACGTGCTGGTGGTGGTTCCACAAGATACAGACGAACAACCTCCACCCAAGAAAGCCAAACTGTATGAGGACCCGAGTTTGCTTGCAGTGGCAGACGGCTTGAATATCGATGCGTGGCAAATCGGTGGCATCGCCCTCAACATTCGCAACATCGAGACGGATTTTCCCGAATGGTTTTACGTCCGGAAGGAAACGCTGGATATCATCAAGATCTTCCGTGACAATATGGATAAGGGTCTCCATACCGTGTTCGTGGGGACGCCTGGTGTCGGCAAAAGTATGCTGGTCCTGTTGTTCGCGTTCTTCATGGCGTTGCGCCAACAGAAGCGCGTCGTCCTGTTGCGGAAGGTGAAAAACGAAGGATTTTTCATGCTGTATCTGGATGCAAAGCGCAAGCAGTACTGGAGGAAGGAGAAAGCGGAGATTACTGATCTCGATTTGGTCGAGAACGGAGATTTTGAGCTGTGTCTTGACGGATTCCTGCAAAAGGACATTGAAACAAATTTTGGACGTCTCACAGGATTCCGTTTGCTTGCTACATCGGCGCAGTATTCGATGAAGAGCGACGACACCCTGCTCAGGCAATGCCTAGTGCCATTTTGGTCGAGTTCGGATTTGAACATCATCGGGGCGCATCATGGTTGGACCAACCACGACATCAAGGAGAGATACTACTACTCCGGTGGAAATCTGCGCGACTTCTTGTCGGATAAGAGCGTTGTCATGAATTCGATTGACAAAGCTGTTCGTGAGGTCGATCTGGAAGTTGCAACTCTGCTTAGTACCCAGTATACTCTTGGATCAAAGAAGCAAATTGATCGCTTACGAATGACGTCCATTCGACCTGGTCCCGAGAGCCTAGGCAACTTGGCTAAGTACGGGATGGTACGGTCGTGGGTTTGTGTGATCACTTCTGAGTACGCGTTGAGACAACTTGGCAAGATCGTCGAGCCAACGTACTACGAGGAGTTGTGGTCGAAGGCTCGCATGCTGGGCGATGATGGATTGATGGGGATTGCGTTTGAGAATTTCGTGCATGCGATGGCAAGGGATGGAAAGAAGATCAAGTTGCGAGTGAGGACATACGACCGAACGAAACAGCGCCAGCATACATACTCGGCGGTGGAGTTCCAAGCGAAGTCGTGTCGCAACGAAGGAACAAATGCAGCGGAATGTGAAGCAAAAATGCTGGAACTGTCGGGTGTCGACTATTGGTATCCCGTCGATCGTTGTCTGGTGACCATCGACAGTGTTGCGAAGCTGAACATGGGTGAGGGGCAACAGGGTGTAGTCGGCTTGATCCAAATAACGAAGTCCGACAACCACAAAATTGATCCAGAGGCGCTTGACAGATATGCAGAGCTGTTTCCGGGCGTTGCCGGATACGTTGCGTTGGTGCCAAACAGGGAGACGAGTGATAAGTTCCGACTTTCTCCAGCTGATCCTGCGACCAAAGTGCCGTTATATGTGGCGTATACTGCAACTTGGAACCACTGAACTGGGTTTCCGACCAACTTGTTTGAACGGAGTAGTTGGTGCGGTTTTGGTGATTCACAAGTGTAGCAGCTGACGGAAGAGCAACATCTAATCTCTCGTTATTTTTGCCGCTGTTTTGCCATCATGCCCCACGTAAGATTGATACTTACCTGAAAAATGACGGTCCGCTCTATGAAGCACTTCTGCGCGACTGGAACCGTCGCCTCATCTCGGTGCAGTACATCCTGATGCCTTTCGCGACAACACGCGTCAGCCGAAGACGAGAACGACGACGAAGAGTATCGAACTCATTTGGCAACATACCTCCTGGTCTCAGCACAACTGCTACGTGAGACTTTCAACTCGATGGCTTCGATCAACAAGGAGCCTAGCCTTCAGTCGGGAGCCGAGATCATGGCCACTAGCTCTACATGACCACGTTGCCACCAGCTTTGAGGTTGCCATAGGTTGTCTGCGTTTCAGCATCCTGTATCAAGATAAGCACGAGCTTCCGACGCTCTGGACCGCGATGAAGAAGAACGTCGTGCGCAAGGAGATCCTCAAGCACCAGCGGTGTCTTCAAACCAGTTACCATCTCGCTGATGGTGGGCCAGCACGGACATTCTCGGTAGAAGGCGTCGTGACGTCAGTAAAGAGAGTACTT
The DNA here is from genome assembly GCA_012295475.1 of Phytophthora gonapodyides. NCBI lineage: Eukaryota > Oomycota > Peronosporomycetes > Peronosporales > Peronosporaceae > Phytophthora > Phytophthora gonapodyides. Next base: position 11,596 of record JAABLL010000390.1, on the reverse strand, counting down.
CGCTCGGTGGCGCAGTTTCCACTTGCTGTTGGAGGGAGCTTAGTGTTCGGCGCGACAGACAACCAGCAGGGGCCACCAAACTTCATCCCTCGAAGCTTTGGTACCTCTAGGATGCAACGCTGCCAGTTGATCTCCGTGTGCTTTCCAAACGAGTGCCCGACGATGAAAACCTTATCGCTGCCTTTTTGATCACCAGAGCTTTTAAACTACTACTCCTAGGAGTACTTCTAACGCCAGTCCGGGCTTTTGCAGTTGGCGGTACTGTCGAAGTAGTGCTCATTTGCCACCTTTGACCCGATGTAGCGCCATGCACTAGCAAGATTGTAGTGGGAGCTTCATGGCCTCGTAAAGCTTCCTCCCTCGACGGACTGAAAACGTATTGGAGCGTGAGCGACCTCGGACGTCGTGGCAATTTGTGGACGCAGAGGGCCGTGAGCTTCTTGCGATGGTGTCACCTCCACGCGAGGCAGGAAGTCTTAGCGACTGGACGTCTTGCGACCCGAGGAACGCGCAGCATGGGCACAAATTTGGCGTGGCGTGGACGGATTACTTGAGACTTACAACGCGAGATCTGAAGGAGGCATCGAACCATCAAAGTCCTAGCAGCAAAGCAACTATTGAATCAACGGCCAGGGACAAAGACTCTCACACGGGCGGCGATGGGAATTTCCCGTGTGGCAAGGCAGCTGCAAGACTTGGCCCGTTGGCCACGGCGTCACGATCGGAAAAAGGCGGGATGGCGGTGCCAACTGCTGCTGCGGCCGGGCTTCACCTCCCATACTTCATCCCGGTGTAAAACTTTAAAGTTGAAATGTGTATATCTGGCTAGGTACGACTGGAAGTTCTCCTTCCCTCATTCCAGAACAGAATTCGCCGAGTCGAGATGTTGACCTTGTACTGTTTCATCGTTGGTGTCGCGGGAAGCGCGTTCCCTGTGGATATCGAGGCGAGCAAATCGGTGGGGGAGCTGAAGAACGCGATCGCGGAAGATCAGAAGCTTTTTAATGATCCTGAGCTTGTGGCGAGCAAGCTGCAGCTCTTTCTGGCGAAGCAGGGCGTGGCGTGGCTGCCGTCCGAGAGTGGCGATGTCAAGGTGCTGAAGAAGGGCGAGAAGAATGATAATATCGCAAAGCTATTACACGAAGACCAGCAACTACAAGGGGGTTCCAGCCTTCAGAGAGTATTGACGGGTATGGAGCAGCCATCCACCGACCAACTCCACGTCCTCGTGGTGGTTCCAACTAGAGCACAAGCAACATCATCCGCATTTGTTCAGTCAAAGAAGCGCAGAGTGGAGCGGCAAACTATTGCGTTTGCCGGACCGTTGAATTCGGGCGAATATTCGGTTCCTGTGGAGACCATGGCCGCGTTTATCAAAATCCAAGCTGGGTTTTCTAGATTGGACATGCGCGACCATCCACTGTATCTGCTGTATGGCCCTCGTCAGTTTGGGAAAACAACCATCGCGTATCGCATCGCGGACTGGGTGGAGGCGGATCCGCGTATGGCCAATGTTGGTTGTATTGTTATCGAGCTGTGCAAGTTTGATGTCCGAGACGTTGCCACGTTCTGGGCTTCTTTGGCCAGGTTCAACGGTTCAAACGATTCATGCTCGGACGAGATTTCGTTCGTCAAGCTGGCAACGCGTGGCCAGCGTCGCTTCTGCCTCATTGTGGATAAAATGGACCTTATCTTTGACAACAAGGACCTGGCGAAACAGTTTCTTGCGGTGCTTCGTACCTGGAAGGCAGCACCTTTTTTCTGTGGGTTTCTTGGCGTTGGCAGTCACGACTTGGTGCATCACTACTGGGTTTTTCGCGGTGACACAAACTCGAGTCCTTTCAACGTCGGCCATCTGATCAAGGTGGATCGCTTTTCGCTCGAGCAAATGAGTGCGTTCTTCACGCTCATTGAACCACGCTTTCAGTTTTCTGAGTCGGTTCGACGCGCCATTGCAGAATATTCAAGTGGTGCCCCTGAGGCTTCGGGTCGATGATTCGTTTCACGGTGGCCAACGACAAATTTTCGATCGAGCGGCGCGAGTGGGAGCTGTGGCTCAAAGTGGAGGCGTTCGCAAGTTATTTGACAACATACAACAGTACCTACAATTGTATTCGAGATGATTTGCGTCGCTTGAATGATGTGGAATGGAAGGCAGTGAAGTATCTTCTTGAGCACGATGGGGAACGTATGACGGCGAGCCAAGTCGAGGGGAATTGTGGTATTGCTGTTCGAAGTATTCACGAGAGCCGACTCGTTGACCCGTTACTTCGAATGGGGGTTCTGATTGAAGGTAGCGATGATTCATTGGCCTTGGTTTCCGAGATGATGTACCGAGTTTGTGTGGAAGCTCTTCCTGCGCTAGAAATCAAGCAAGTTGCATCCACAGATGATCCGTTGGAGCTGTTGTGCGTTGCCCTTCGATTTTTCAATCCGCAACGAATTTCGAACCAAATAGTTGGTAATCGACAGGCTCCGAGCGAGGCGGTTTTCCACTTTGATCTATTCGCAACGATACGCGACATCACGAAGAAGGTGCCGCTGTCAAAAGGCTTATATGCCGAGGCAAAAACTCCTGGTAGCCGAACAAGGGCCGACATTCTCCTCGTGAGCTGCATCCGACTCGCGTACGAGCTTAAATCGAATCAGTTGAGTGAATCAGAGATCACTGCTGCTGCTCAACAGGCAGATAACTACAAGCAGCAGTTTCGAATTGACCACATGGTGGTCGTGAATTTTGTTCCCGGCGGACATCTCCTCGCCCCACTGTATCAAGTGGAGCATCTTGAACATATCGAGATCATCCATGCTCAATTTGCCGATTCCTGCGACGAATTTGACGTTAGCTATCTGGAGGATGGAAAGGTCCAGCATCGCACAGTCAAGGCTGGTGTGCAGTAAGGAAAAAATGCGGGTGTGATAATCCATTCATTTCCTACTAGGCTTTTCCAGTTGCTTTTGCGATCTTGCACTGCCTACGAGATCAATTGAAGGTGCTGGTGTGACACGCCTTTATTTTCGCTTGGGCCTGAGCTGCAGGAGAATATGTTCAAGGTCGATAGTGCAACTCTCATGACTTTCAAAAGCTGCAAACGCGTCCTGAGAACATACCGCAATCTCGTTCAGTACGTGGGATTTTACGTTTCGCAACGTTCTCGAGGGAGGTTTTCTTCGGGGATATACCGAACGCGGCACTTACAAGGGTAGTATCGCCTTGAACGCAGCGCCTTCCCTTTTTATTTATCTTTGTGTTGTCCTCGGCGAGGAGAAAGCACCCGGTACCAACATCAACATGCGAGGATCTACGATCGAAACTGGTATGGACGTATGGAAGTGTACCGTATGTGTTTGACTACGCTGCGTCAGGCTACCAAGTCGCTCTGATTGCTCTGCGCTGTGAGAATGGAGTCGTGGCGAAAGTTCCTCTTCAATGCTTCAATTTGGCTCTCAAGGAAGACAAATTCGCTGTTATCCTTGCGATGGTGCTGCTTATCCCAAGCCCTGGTTGAAGCGTGCCCAGCCTCCGGAAAATATGAGCTTAGAGTTATCAAGCATGGCAACGGTGCTGCTGTGCGTCTGCACCCCGAGGTCGTTTTGAGAAGCTGTATCCGGACCGTCTGGTCTGGTGGGAAGGAACATACCGGAGTCCCCAATGCTGATCGGCTTACAGCATTGTGTAAACGAAAAAGAGCGATGGTGTTTGAACCTTGTGGGTTAAAGGTGATGCCATCAAACGTGGTCGAGTTGCTTAGTTCTCTTCGGGACGTTCTGCAAGCACTGGTGGGTCTACATGGTATGGGGTGGATGCATCGTGATATCCGCTGGGCAAATGTGATCCGGCGACGCGACCGCAGCACGTGGTTTTCGATTGATTTCGCCGATGCAGCCGCCAGCCCTCAGCCTTTTTCAAGTGGTAACCATTTTTCTGTAGAAGAGCATATTTGATGAGAATGTCCACACGACTGCTGTCGGTTTTTGGGCGGTAGGATACTTGATTGAAACGAGCGATTTTCTATGGCTGGACTTCACCCAAAGATCGTCACTTTATGAGAGGCTGATGGCGACAAATCCAACAGCACGATCAAGTGCAGAGAAGCTTTAGCAGCTCTGGTGGCGATAGAAGCAGCACAAAAGCGTGAACGAGCAGCTGAGTGCGAGATGCAGCAGTCACGCAAAACGAGCACGTTCATTCGAAAGCTAGAAGTTAGACGAAGAATATGTGATTCTTTGAGATCAGTCTTCTACATGTAGTAATGCTTGTCTTGGCAATGCACTAATAAAAGGGCATGAAGTAAAAAGCTTGATGCCAACGAACGAAGTGAGCACGAGCGAGAAATATACATGTATCTCGAAAATGGTCAAGCGAAGTCTCCTATTCACAATATGTTGGAATTTATCGCAATCGTTCCAGAACCATAATTATTGTGAGTTCCGAGATGTTGAGGGCACTTGGCAAGGCTCCTCTTGTCCAAATGGCGGAAGTGCGGCTGAACTAGCTTCGAGGAGATGGAACTGACGCTGCTTTTCAAGCACTTTGGAGAGAATTTAACCTACTGAGGGTTAAGTTCACGAGATTGTGCGGGCTTTGCAGCGAGAACCTCCACCAACTCAGAGATCTCCTTCGTTTTGACCATAACCTGAAGGATTCAATGTGTGATTCCCCTCATCTAAGTTTCCAGAAATACTTCTTGTTCGTCCTGCCGTTCAGTGTATGAAGACCACCAGAGGCCAGCACCTCAAGTCCTTTGCCAATATGGTGACGTTTCAACTTCGTGATTCAAACGCTCGTTTTCGTGGATCCCATCAAGCAAGCACTTTTAAGCTACTTCACGATTGATCAAGCTGCAAGTTCATTTGTGAACTTCATGGTACTATTGGCGACAAAGTACTTTTTCCTTTGCCAATATGGTGACGTTTCAACTTCGTGATTCAAACGCTCGTTTTCGTGGATCCCATCAAGCAAGCACTTTTAAGCTACTTCACGATTGATCAAGCTGCAAGTTCATTTGTGAACTTCATGGTACTATTGGCGACAAAGTACTATTTTAATAGTAACAAAATCGGCGAGCACACACTCGCATCTTCCGCGAAAGGGAAATCCTTCATTAAGTCCTGCAATATTTAGCAAAACAATATGCCTTCATCGTTTCCGAGGCAACGAGAGCGGACCACCCGCTGAGATTGACACGATAACCTTAACCTGATAGGCTTTTCATCTTGTCGCCCAGGGCGCGGAAAGGATCGATTTGAACAACTACAGTAGTCCATCCGTGTACGGGCAATTGTTTTCTTAACTTTTTATTTTATTTCTTGTTTTTCGCCACGTACCGCATGATGCACTTCTTCATAGTGTCACCCCACGCCATCGAGCTCTCTTGCAGTTCACTCAAGCCGCTTTTGGGGATATCCAGCTCCGTGTGTGTCAGCTTTAGGCAGGTCCATCGAGTTCCGACCACCACCTCTTGCTTCTCGCCATCTAGGCAGGGCACAGACTTTACAGACACGATTGTAATGGCGTCTCGCCGAACTCTTTCATCGGGGCGATAAGGAAACAACTCGTCATCGTCTACGAAGTCTGCAGCCACGATGCCATAGCTCCCGTCGGGCCCGTCGACGAACTCGGAGAAGATGACCGAGTTGGACTCCAGCGTCGCTCCGTGAGCTGTCGAGGACACCAGTCGCAACTGAAAAATATCCCTGGCGTCAAACTCCGTGTCCTCGCGGATCGTGATGCTGCCAAAGAGCTCGGAGATGATGATCTCCGCGTTCTGCATCGAGTGGATAATGGCGTCGTACACTTCCTTGACGGTCGAGCCGTGGATCGGGGCATTGTCGAAGCGAACGACGGAGAAGCCGCCGTCGGCCGCCTCGAAACGATTTTCTTGGGAAATTGTTGACGTCGGATCGAGCCCTTGATTCCACGCTGAGATGAAGCGCTCTGCCTCGCGGAGCTTGTGATCTTTCATCGCCATGAGAGTTTTCTGTCGCTCAGCACGGCCCGATCCTAGCCGAATGGAGCTTTGTGTCGGGTGAAGAGACGTCAAGTTCTGCTGCTGCACTCGCAAGGCAAGTCAGCATTCTGAACCACGACAGAATAATACCGACGAGAGCGTACCATTTGAGCGATGAGCATTGCCTGTATCCCCGCGATCGCCACGTGGTGTTTCTCAGTGCATTCCCGCAGTACCGAGTTGGCCGCTTCAGTGCGTTTGATGGGCTGGATTGCCTCGCCCTGCTCGGCGAGCATGCGGTGTTTGAGCAAGTTGAGTTGATTCTCGAGAGTCGCGATCTCCGCCATCAGGTCGCTCTTCTGCTGCTTGCGGATGTCGTACGTCGACCTGCGCTTCTTGGCCGGGGCCTTCCTGCTGCTCGGTTGGCAGGGCTTGGACCGACCACTTTCACTGCTGTCTGGGTCTTCACTGCTGCCCACCGCAGTAGTTTCCCTGGTCACTGCGTTGTGACGGAGGACCCGCGACGATGCTGCGCCAAGAGGGATGCTTGAGGGGACCTTGGGCATCATGGATGATTGAGCGAAATGGAGCACGGTCTCACCTTGACGAAGCTTGGTCAGGGTGAGTAGCGTGGGGATTGCTGGCCTTGCTTTGCCCGCCCGTGGTCAACACGGATCGTGATTGTTCACCGCTCGGATCATGTCGTGCGTTGGTGAACTTCACCAGCAGCAGGCAGGGCCAGATAATCGAGAAACATGCTTACATTTTGCCGCCTTCGTTCTTTAATTCTCCGCGACGCCGATGCCTTGGGCACTTCGTTTTTGCTTCTTCGGAGCGGAGATGAAGCAGCTTGGCATTCGTTTCTTTCGCAGTGGGGTGGTTGAACGCTATCCTATCCTCAAAGTCTATCCTTGTTCACGGGCAGCAGCAGTGACGTGATTTTGTCGATTGAATTGTCACCACACCTTATCCCTCTGCTTCGAGAAAGGAAACGTCACACCCGAATAGCCTGCTCCAAAGGAGCGGAACCATGCTACCGTCACCGACGAAGGACGTCTACAGGACAGCTTCAGCCTCGAGGAGCAGTCTTGAGAGCTCGGGGTCGTCTGATGAAGCAATGAGCCTCGACACAGTAGCTCAGTCTCATAACAGTTTCCAGGCCTGGCTGCAGGACAGCCCCGACGCTCACGACGCTGTGGCAACGGGTCATAAGCGCAGCAAACAGGACCCACCCAAGCCCAAGAAGCGCAAAACCACGTACGACATCCGCCGAGAGCAGAAAGTGGAATTGACGGCGCAAGTCGAGAAGATGCAGAAGCAGCTCGAGGATCTCAAGTACCGCGTGCTGGTGGAGCAGGGGGAGGCGGCCAAGTCGAATGAGCGCGTGGCCGTAGCCAACTCGGTGCTGCAGGAGTTTATCCAGGAACAACACGTCGAGCTCGCCAATATGCAGGCCATGCTCGCAGGTCATCTGGTAAGATCGAGTAAGCTGCGATGATCTGGCGGGATGGAACTAACCGTTTTTTGGTATTTGCTGTTTGGTTCCCACAGCAGCAAAACCTTGGCGCGCTTACACCCGCCCATACGATCATCCACCTTGGAACGGATCGAGCAGAGCGACACAATACGTTAATGGCTCTCAAGAGGTCAAAACTTCAGGAAGCGAAGCGCTTCATCACGGCTCGCAGTCGAGGGCTGGATACGAGATCCTTGTACCAGCAGGAGGAGCGCAACAGTCCACCAGGGGAAGACTACACGATCGTCCACTTCGAGATTGTTCCGATCAAGGGCGCCAACGCACGCACCGTGTTTAATGCTTTCATCGACGTCGCGCAGAATGCGGAGATCGTCATTTCGGAGCTGTTTGGCAGCATTACTCTCCGTGAAAACAGCGATGCCGACGCCCGTGATGTCTCCCAGATGCGGCTGGTGACCTCAACCTCGCGGGAGACGTTGGTAGAGTCCAACACGGCCATGTTCACTGAGTTTGAAGAGATAAATGGCGAGGAAGAAACCGACTGCGGGCTGATCGTGGCAGACTTCGTCGACTCGGACGAGCTTTATCCTTACAAGCCGGAGGAACGCGTGCAGAGAGACACCACAACGATCTTCATGGTCCGCACACTCAATCAATCGGCTCCGAAACCCAACGATTCTGGAAACAAAAATGCAGACAATGCTGGCGGTAAGTCGAAGGGCGACGAAGACAAGAAGGATCCGCTGGTCGTGGCCACTCGCTGGACATGCACCAAAATTCGACGCAGTAAAATGAACCTTTCTACGGACGCTCTAAGCGAGATACAAGAAAGCACCGTTTCCTTCGGAGACACCATGAAGAAGTGCATTCAGCAGCGACTGGGTAGTCCTGCCTTGTACGTCCCAGCAGCGAGCAATGCTCGGAGGAAAATTTAACCCTTGGGAAAATAGCCGTCAAGGCTTCTTCTCGATGCCATCTCCATGTGTCACGTAGCAACCCCCAGCGCTCATTTTCTGCTAGTCGTCGCTGTCTGAGGATAGTTTCGACTGTATTTGCTTATCAACCAGTAAGTTCCCCACATTTAGTTTCAAGTTTTTATGGATTTCTTTTCATCTCTCTCGTCGATAGACCGGAAAGTGTAAATTTCTGCTTTTTCTTGGGTGACGAAATGAGACCCGCCAGCCACCTTCTCATTCTCCAATTTTCCCCGAAGAGCACAAGTCAAAGTCCATCACTGAAGTTTCAGTTATGTCCGACGAAGAGAACCGAATAGACTTATCCGACCAAGAACCCGACCTGGACGAGGACTTCGGGGACAAGGAGTGGCCGTTCAGTGGCAAAGGCGGCCTGGACGACGTCCCGACGCCGACGGGGGCTGCGTGCCTCAAGATCAGCAACATACTGGGAGGAGCAAGCGAACACTCCGGAGATTTCTCCTTTGGAGGTCAAGCCGAAGATCTGCCAGCCGTTCCAGGACTCTTCGTCGATGGAGTGGGGCCCGTCCCAGTGCCTCTGTGGGAGGAGAGAGCCCAGAAGCTCATCGCCAAGTGCGAGAAGTCTCCGTTCGGCCACAACATGGACACCAAGATGGATGAGAGCGTCCGCAAGAGCTGGCAACTGGCACCCGACCAAGTCAAGTTCCAGAACCCGCAGTGGCAAAGCGGTATGAGCAAGATGGAAGAGATGATAGCGGATCGACTGGGCTACAAGGGTATCCCACTGAAGTGCGTGCTGTACAAGCTGCTGGTGTACGAAGAAGGAGGTCACTTTGTTAAGCACCAGGACACAGAGAAGGAGGACGGGATGATCGCCACGTTGGTGATTCAGCCTCCGAGTCTGCACGAAGGCGGCGACCTGGTGGTGTATCGAGATGGAGAGGTGAAGCACCGCCACGACTTTGGCAAAGCTGACGGCACGGCGACGTTCCTGCCACACTACGCGGTGCATTACGCCGATGCCGAACACGCCGTGGAGAAAGTAACGAAGGGGTATCGTCTGGCGTTGGTGTACTCGGTGTGCTTGCCGTCGACGATGCGGCACTTGGAAAGGAACCCGAACAAACCGATGAGTGGGGAGCTAGCGGACATTATCAAGACGATGCAGCCGGGCGATGACACTTTCGCGCTGCTACTGTCGCACGAGTATACGAAGAACACCATTTCAGGGTATGGCGCAGGTGCATTGAAAGGTGTTGACCGCGCGAGATTCCGTGCCCTCGAAGAAGCCAACGCTTCGCTTTCGCCAGAGAAGCAACTGGAGTTTTGGATTGTGAACTTGCTTCACCGTGTGTACTTTTACGGGACCTACGGCGATATCGGCGATTGGCAAGAGGAGGGACGTGACGAGGAAGTTACTTGGTACACTACGAGCGGCACGGAAATTGGAGTTAGTGATGACGTGGATGTGAAGTTCAACTTTCTCAATCCGGGACGGGAGTCTCGCTCGCACCTCTGGACGAAGCCTTACGGGAGCAGCGACATGCACAACTATTTGGGCAACGAGGGCCCAACAAAGGATAGCTTGTATTCCCGCTACGCGATTGTTGCCTGGCCAGTGGCTGAACGCTTGGAAAACACGTTGAAGTTTATCAACCTCACGAGGGCTTTTGATGAACTGCGCAAGCAGCCTTCCATCGAAAGTGAAATGCTGAAATGGATGGTGGAAACTGCAAGCCAGAAACTCACGAAAGGCAACGCAGTAAAGAAAACTCACACCAGATGGAACCGTTCTGAGGACCTCCCAGTTCCAGTGTCGCTTCACCTCTTTCGATCCGTGGCAAAATTACACCAGGATTCTGACGACCCAGCACTGGCCAGCTTGTTCTTCAGTGCGTTCTTCCGTTTCCTTAAAGAGAAAACCGAGGCAGTTTCTCACGTTGTCGCTCTGTTCCACAAGTTGGAGTGGCGCGACGTCGGCCAAGCCCTGCTGGATGCGTTGACTGGAGAGGACGAGGAGTACAGATTGAAAGTAACGTTGAAGCTTGCCACGAAAGTACCGCATGGCGAAGCCCAACTAGCAATGCTTGCGTCTGCTGCGAAGCTGAGTGACAAGGCCCTCAGCTCATCGGAAAAACTTGGAAAACTGTGGACATTCGTTCTGCGCAGTGGTGACGACGCCGTTTTCCGAACCATCTCGTCCAAATTTCAGCAGATGAGTCCGCGATGGCTAAAGAACGCCGCCAAAATGTTAGCGCAGCTCTTGGAGGATACCAACGTTGCGGAGGACAAGAAAGCGGTGCTAGTGTCGATTGTCGCTTGCCGGAGAGACTGGCTGGAGAGCCAGATTCGAGTCCTCGAGAAGCCGTTTTCGTGGGAGATGCCTGTCGCCGAGTTTCCGGACAACGGATCAGTGGAAGCGTTCTTACGGGGGCCGGAAGAAAAGACGATCACGAAAGGGATGATCAGCTTCCAGACTTTGGGCAGAGCAACTGACTATTCTTTTACGTATTCAAGTGGTTGGCCCGTTCCCCAAATCGGCAGTTCTTTTAAGATGAAGGCCGGGGAAGACGAGCGCGGCGTCTTTTTGACAATTACGAAGACGCGCAACTGGTACGACGAGAACAAAGGGAAACTGTCTGAGCTGAAAGAAGAGTTGGAGGGGCTATCAAGCACGTAAAGCACAGTGACCTAAGAGGCCAGTGAGTACTGGTAGTCAGGGTCAGCGTCTTGGTACGCTCAATGATCTGCTTTTCATGACTATTCCTTACTTCTCAGCTTTTCACTTTTGAAGAGAAAAAAAAACAGTAGTTCAGTCCTGCAAGTTGCATCGGCTGCAATCCGTAGCGAGTTTGGTTGATCAGGATACTTCGAAGTAGTATTAGGACCATAAGGCCCTGGTCTAAGTAAAACCGTACTGAGATTTCCTTTAGGGATAGGAGTGGCTGAGCACCAAGGCCTGGTCCAGGTAAACTAGTTCTGAAGTTGATTCCGAGTCATACCTCGGTCAGAACGAGTTCTGAGCAAATATAGGCTGGAGACGATACGAAGTACGGATGTTGATTCTCGTGATGCAGTTTGAGCATTATTTTCAGCTATGGGTGGCTCGTGGAGGAGCACGAGGCTGCTGTGGTGGATGTTGAGCTTCGCAGGTTGTTCTTCGGCGAATAATGAAAGTAAAGCATGGCTCAAACTTGACAGATGCAGGATTAGTATTTACACCAAAACTCGTT
>JAABLL010000389.1:4698-15780 GCA_012295475.1 Phytophthora gonapodyides | reverse complement strand
GCACTCTGCGCGCGGGCGTAGCGTTCACCGACCCTTTGCTGCTAGCTGCGCTGCTAGGGATCGTCCAGTTCTGCTTGACTCGGCAGAATTGATTGTGAGATCGACTCACGCGGGCGCGCTACCGACCCGCCGCTTCGGCTCCCGCCAGCGTTCGATGTGGGCGCGCTGCCACCCACCACTTTGGCCTTCGCCAGCGTTCGCTCTCCCTTCGTGCTGTGCAAACATCCCACTGTCGACCCTCGGCCCAGGCTGCTGCCGCCCGCTGACAACTGCGCTCTCTCCGCCGATCCTCGTGCTTCAAGGTCCCTGGCGGCTGCTCCTTGGTCCGGCGCCACTTGCGCCCTGTTACACGACTTCCTCAGGCCCAGGGTCTTCCACGACCCTACCGGCGTCATGCCATCGGTCGTACTCGGCGGCACCGACCCATCGGGCCGTCCGGCGTCCCCGCTTGGAGGTCCATCGTCCTCCGTCCACCGTTCGTGTCCAGCCGATCGTCGCGGGCCGGAGCTCGTGTTCAAGGACGTACTGTCCAGCCCGGTTGCGTCGTTTTCGGCGTCGTAGCTCCACCAGCTGAGGACGCTCGTCCTCTGACCGGTCCTTGCCAGCCGCTGAGTCTCGAGACCGCTTTCCCATTCTTGCTGCCGGTCGCGGTTGTCCAACCGCCGCCGCTGCCAGTACAGGCGCTCCTGTCTCCGCGACAGCCGTCCCCCGTGCACCCGGATCCTCATGGTCGAGTTGCGCGGTCAGGTCGTCGGCAGCGCGCGGTAGCAAGGAGACTGGAGACTGGTAGTCCACGAGGAACGAGACGTGGGCTACAATTAGCTCTGGCAGTCCATTCTTATCCTCGTGCTTCAGTACGAAGTTCTCATACCCCACCGGCTCGACGATCCGCATCGGGCCCATCCACTGGTGTACGAATTTCGTGGCCCGTGGCCCTCGGGGTGGGTTGTACATCCATACCCGATCGCCGACCTTGAACGTCCGTCGCTGCCTCACCTTTCGGTCATAGTATCGAGCTTGCCTTGCCTGCTCCTTGTCGCGGGCCTGCTCAGCACATGCCCGTCCTCGGGCCATCGCAGCCAGCAAGCGCTCATGGTACTGCGGGAGGGACCCTGCCTCGCTCAGCTCCGTACGACGCAACAGCTCGTTCGGCGGCCGCAACCGACGGCCCATCATAAGTTCGTTCGGGCTCAACGCTACCGTTGAGTGCGGAGCGGAGTTGTAGGCGTACACGGCGCATTGTACCCACTCGCTCCAGTCGTTCTGCCGGTCGTCGGCCATGAAGGTGGCGATGCAGTCCTTCCAAGAGCGATGGAACCGCTCCACCAGTCCGATCATCTGGGGGCGGTACGGGACTGGATTTGTCTGCCTTGCTTGTAGCATGCTGACTAACTGGTCGATCACTAGCCCCGTCATCTCAGGGGCACCGTCGGTCAGCAGCTCCCTGAACGCCCCGAACTTCAGCACCACGTCGTTCATGAGAAACGAAGCCACTCGCTCTGCCATGTGCTGCGTCACGCTGCAAGCCACCGCATACCTGGTGACGTACTCTAGCGCGGCAATCACGTAACGTTCGCCTCCTTCAGCGACCGGGAACGGGCCAGCGACATCAAGTGCCCATCTGTCCCCCACATCGCCTCCGCGCAGACTCCGCAGCGGCGGCACCACTTGCCGTGGCCGCGCCTTTCGACTACCACACTCCTGGCATCCACGAACCCACCGGTTCACCTCTCCAGGGAGACCTGGCCACCAGTATAGCTGGGAGACCCGCCCGTACGTGTGCGGCCCACGCAGATGTCCCGCCCAAATCGATCCATGCAGCTCCTTGAACACGACAGCCCATAGTGCGGGTGGTAGCACGACACGTTTGCCTTTCGCGGTGTGGATTACGACCAAGCCGAAGGGCTTCTCCACCTTCATGCCCTTGTAGTTGCCCGCGACCAACAACTTTTGCACCAGCCTACTGCGCGTCTGTGCCTTGACAATCTCATCGTCGGTGAGCTGCAACGTCGGTTGGCCCTCCTCCGTAGACTCGTCGTCTTCGTTCATCACCGCGACGTTCGCCGGCTCAGCACTCCCCTTGGCCGGCGTCTTCTGGGCAGCGGGCGCCTCCACTCTAGCTGCTTCCCTCCGGGACATCGACCTATGGGCTTTATTCCCCGCTTCTGACGGGGACCGCGCACGTGCGCTTGTGCCGACTGGCGTCGACTTCGTTGGCACCTCCGGCTCCGTGCCACCCACCACTGTGCTCGCCCAGGTCACTCTCCGTGCTGTTGGCTGCGAGGCCGGCCGTGGCTGACCGACTTCCGCTGTTCTGGTCAGACCCGACATCTCGCCGTCGACGGCATCACCCTTAGCGGCTCGTGCCGCGGCTTCTTCGCGTCGAGCTGCCAGCCGAGTGCGCGGTCGGCTCGCCCCGACCGGTGCGACAGGTTCGACGACTCGCGTGATCTCCGATGCCGACACCTCGTGACCCTGCTTCGCCACTTCTGGTTGCCGCACGTCCACTCCGCCCGCGGTGGCGTCAGTCCGCGCTAGTGGCCCGCCTTCCTCAGACTTTGAGTCGAGCGCGCTCGTTGGGGCTACGTTCCACTGCCGGCGTCTCGGCTTCGTGACCGAGGGGGCGAGTACCATGGCTGGGGCGCGAGATAGCGCGTCGGCGACGACGTTCGTGGCTCCGGGTCGGTACACGATCTCAAACTCGTATTCTTGTAGCGTTAAGGACCACCTATGCAGGCGTCCGGCGAGGTTGGGTCGGGTCATCAACCACTTTAGCGCCGCGTGGTCGGTGATGATCTCGAACATCCTTCCGTAGACGTACGGCCGGAACATCTTGACTGACCACACCACGGCGAGGCACTCGAGCTCCGTGATGGAGTAGTTGGACTCCGCGTGGTTGTTCACCTTGCTCGCGAACGCTATAGGTTGCCACCCTCTGCCTTGATCCTGCATCAAGCACGCACCGAGGCCCACCTTACTCGCGTCCGTCACTAAGCGGAAGGGACGGCCAAAGTCGGGGTAGATCAGCAGCGGCTTCATCGTCAGCGCCGCTTTGACTCGCTCGAAGGCGAACTCCTGGGCTTCCGTCCACTCCCAGTCGACGTTCTTCTTGAGCAGCGTCGTCATCGGGGCCATGATGGACCCAAACGCCTCGATGAACTTCCTGTAGTAGCCTGCTAGATGCACGAAGCGCTTGACCTCGACGGGATCAGTTGGTCGCGGAAACTCCGTCACAGCGGTGATGAGACGCTTCACCGGTCGTACGCCTTCGGCGCTTAGCTCGTGCCCGAGATACTCCATCGTGCGTGTCGCGAATACACACTTCTTGAGTTTGAGTGTCAGGCCGGCCTGGGATAACCGCTGTAGCACGGTGGCCAGCTTGACCAGGTGCCGCTCGACTCCACCACGAGTGAAGACTACAATGTCGTCCAGATACACTAGACACGTCGTCCAGGTCAAGCCACGGAGCACCCCGTTCATCATCCTCTGGAAAGTGGATGGCGCGTTCATGAGGCCAAAAGGCATCCGTAGGAAGCGATAGAGGCCGCCCTTGGTAGTGAAAGCGGTCTTGTCGCGGTCTTCCGGAGCCACGCCGATCTGCCAATAGCCCGATCGTAGGTCAAGCGGTGTGAAGAGTTGAGCACCGCCCAGTGCCTCCAACGTCTCGTCGATGCGGGGTAACGGGTACGCATCCCGCTTCGTCACCTTATTGAGCGCCCGATAGTCGATGCAAAAGCGCACCTCCCCATCCTTCTTGCGCACGAGGACGACGGGGAACCCCCACGCGCCATTTCCGGCTTCGATCACGCCCGCGCGTAGCATGGTCGATACGTTTCCCTCGGCTACGGTCTCCTCCGACTGAGCCTGACGACGTCGTTTCATCATGATGGGCGCTGCCCCTTGCGTGTCGATGTGGTGCTGCACTGCCAGTGTCGTCACCGGGGGAATGTCGCCCTCGCTCGTAGTCACGCCTCGGTATGCCCGCAGCAACTTGAGCACCCGACTCCGAGTGTCGTCCTCCTCGACGCCGACGCGCACTTCATCCTCGTTGTCCAAGGGAGTCGTGGTGTCGCCCAGTGCCTCGATCCACTTGTCGACGCGCTGTGGCTCCAGCTCGTCATGCCGTTCGAGAAGCTCCATGTCGGCTTCCAGAGGCACCCACACACCCAACTCCTTCTTGTTGGGGAGCCTCGTGCGGCCGCCCCGTAAGTTGATCGCCGGTACCAACGCCTTGCCGCTCTTCACCGTCGTCACCGTCGTCGCCAACATGACAGCCCCGGAGCGCTGGGTGGGCACGAAGATGCCTCGTTCTCCGTCGGGCGCAGCCACCGCGATCTCCACGGGCGTCACCGCGCGGTGCGCGAGCCGGACTTGTCGTGACATCCGTACTGGGGCTACCCGAATCTCGCTGCTGTCGCTTCCTTCTGTCCGGAACGGGATCACCACGAGTATCTCCTTCTCGAAGTATCGGACTTCGTTCGTCGCGAAGTCCGTGTTGGCCCGATGCTTCTTCAGGAAGTCAAGTCCCATGAGGAACTCTGAAGTGCATCCTTCCACAATGCACGCCGTCACTTGCACAGTCTGTCCGAACACGTTGCGCATCGTGAAGCACCATAGGCCGAGCACGTCAAGCAGGAAGCCTCCGACGCCTTCCACGTAATCGACAGGATCGAGACCTCGTACCCGCTCGCCGCGTTTCATCCACTCCGTGCCCGCCACCGAGTAGCGTGCGCAGCTATCCCATTTCACGGCGCACTGCTCGCCGTTCACGTCCATCATGGCCGTGGGCAGGCCGTCGTCCACGTCGATGTCGGGGTCTCGCGCCACGTTCGCTGCTGCTGCATTACCCCGCCGTTGCACGAGGCTAACCCGAGCACGTTGGGCCTGCCGCTCCCCTGTAGTCTGCGTCTCCACTCGTCGCCGCTCACGCCGTTGCTCCAGCTCCGCCCGAGCGTCGTCGGCCTGGCCCTGCCGCCGGCGTAACACTTCCTCATCCAGTTCACGCACCGCCTTCTCGACACTCGCAGCGCCGTCAGTCTTCTTCGCGGCCCGCTGCTCTGCGCGCCTGATGCGCTGGACCTTGGCCTTACGCTCTGTCGCCTTCCGCGCCGCTCGCACTTTCCCGACGCTGTCCGGATCGGGCACCAGGTGTCCCCCGAGCTCCAGGGTATGGGCCACTCCGGTCCCGCCACCTCCATCCGCGGACGCGAACATGGTTGAACTGCTGTCACCGCCGCCTTCCTCACCTCCACGTACGTCGTCGCCCAGTCCGTCGCCTTCCTCGCCCTCGCCACACACGTCGCGGGGCCCGGACTCATCATGAACAGCCCCTGCGTACTTTAATGCCGCCATCGCGGGCCTCACGGTCGCCACGTACGTCGTCGCTCTCAACTCGTCTCGTAGTCGGGCTTCCACCACTGCTCGGATCCTTTGCAATCCGACACTGCCGTCACCTTCGTTCGCCTCCCCGCATTCCCGCGCCAATGCTCGGGTCCGGGTCTGCGCGGGCCACTTCCTGGCCACCGCCACTCCCGTATCTCCTCTCTCACCACCCTCTGACGCCTCATCCTCTTCCGCGCTCTTGGGCTCTACCTCGTCACTTCCGCCAAACGCTTTTGCCTTCTGGGGAATAAGTGGTACCGGACGCAGCCTTTCCCCGCCTACGCCCGTTCGCTGTTTTCCTCCGTCTTGGTCTGCGACCGATGCTGGGCTAGCCACGCGTCGTTGCGGGCCTTCTTCACCGGGTCCGGACACTCTCTCGCAAAGTGGCCGCTTCCACCGCACGCAAAGCACCTGTTGAAGTCGTTGGGTCCCCGATCCGACGAGACTGGGGGTCCCGCGGTCCGAGGCGGCGCTTCCTCAGTCCTGGGAGGCTTCACTTGGAGTGCCGCAGCCTTCGCCTTGCGTTTGAGTCGTTTGGGTGGTGGTTCCTCATCGTCTGACCCTTCTTCGTCGCTGCTGGAACCTTCACCAGCCGACGACAGCAACGTCTTGGCCGTCCTGCGCTCAGGCTTCAGTTGGTGCCGCCTCGACGCCGTCCGCTGTTCGCGTGCGGCTGCTCGCTTCTCCCTCGCCTTCTTCGTGGGTGCCCAAAACTTGCCGTTCCAAAAGCGATTCTCCGGTTGAATCCACGTGCCGTAGTACTTGTTGTACACGCCCAATGGGTTGGTGAAGTACGCTTCGTCCTCATCTTCATACGTGGCCTCACCCATTGCTCCACGGTCAGCCGTCATCATGCTTCCTATGCCAGGCACCACCCGCAGCGAACCCGTCGTTCCGTTCATATGCACCGCAGCCGGCGTCATCGCGGTCGCCCACGCTTGGCCGATGCTCTTCATTCCGCTCGCGACGTTCTGACCCGAGTCATCGATCGTCATTGCCTTCCGTACTGCGTCATTGAGCGTCTCCGGCGCGGGCGCGAGCTTGACTAGCTGCCGCGTAGTGACTGAGAGGCCGCGGTAAAAGGAGTCGAGGAACGTTCGCTCGCGCACCTCATTCTGCCCGGCGGCATCCCGCAGTCCAGCCGCAAAATCGGCATACGTCTCACCCCTCAGCAACGGGCGTGACATCACTCGCCATTCTGCCTGAGCTTGGTCCGGGCGCTCCCCGTAGCGCAGCGCCAGCGACTCCTTCAGCTTCGTCCACGTCCTGTCAGCACCCACGAGCTCTTTGTTGATCTGGACCCACGACTTCGCGGCGTCCTCTTGCAGCTTGTTGCCGACCACATAGTATAGTTCTTCGTCGGTCCAGTCGCCTAGTCCCGCCACACGAACGCCCTCCACGGCTAAATCGACCTTGGCGATCCACGTCTCCACGCGTACACCACCTGCCTTCGGGATGAACGGTTGGAGGTCCAAGTCCTTCACGTTCTTCTGGCGACCAGTCCTCTGAGCCCGAGGCGGGACCGGCGGCTGGTGTCGTCGCCTACGATCATCCCCAGCGTCTCCATCACCGTCGCCATCGTTGGGCGGGTCAGGTGGGTCCGAGTCCTCTGCTCGGCTTCGTCCGGTTGCTGGGGCGTTGGACAAGTCCTGCTGCGCGACGCTGGCCTGCACAGCAGCCATCAACACCGCTAGCTGCTGCTGTAGCGACGCTTCGTCCTGCGCCATCGGGTTCCCTGTCGCCTCCACCGAGGTCGCTGCCCCGGTTGGTGGCGCGCTCGTCGAGTCCGGCCTGGTCGTCGCCTGTGGCGTGCGGGCGGTGGTGGTGGCCGGCGTTGCCTCCGGACGCGTCGTCGCTGCCGAAGCTACTGCATTCTCCAGACTGGCCAGTCGGGACCCCAACTGGCCCATCGTCGCCAGCAGCTGCTGCATCACGACAGCTGTTGTCGCTGCACCCACCGCCGCGGTCGGAGATCCGGGGCTCGGGGTCGCCGGCGGTGTCCCCGTCGAAGTTGGTGCGGTTGCGGCCGCCCCGCTTGGACCAGTCACCGTCGTCACGATGGCAGGCGTTGCCGACCTCGTCGTCGGCGTCGCTGGACTGGTAGGTCGTGGCGTCGTGCGGGATCTCGTCGTCATACCCGTTGGCGTTCCCATGGCGCTCGTGTCTTGACTAGGCCCCTGTATGACCACCATGTGACAGCTCGCTGCTGTCGGGGTCACGTCTGCGGAGCGCAGTGCCGATAGCGCGGTCTGAAGTCCGTCTGGCAGTCAAGGACCAACTCGAAGTCCTTGCGCCGGGTTGTGTCCGTCTGACAGCAAGCCCAATTTTATTTTTCTTATCGATCGACGCCAGCACTCTTCGTCCTTGGCGTCGCTTCCAGCGATCCACTCCTCGCACTCTGCGCGCGGGCGTAGCGTTCACCGACCCTTTGCTGCTAGCTGCGCTGCTAGGGATCGTCCAGTTCTGCTTGACTCGGCAGAATTGATTGTGAGATCGACTCACGCGGGCGCGCTACCGACCCGCCGCTTCGGCTCCCGCCAGCGTTCGATGTGGGCGCGCTGCCACCCACCACTTTGGCCTTCGCCAGCGTTCGCTCTCCCTTCGTGCTGTGCAAACATCCCACTGTCGACCCTCGGCCCAGGCTGCTGCCGCCCGCTGACAACTGCGCTCTCTCCGCCGATCCTCGTGCTTCAAGGTCCCTGGCGGCTGCTCCTTGGTCCGGCGCCACTTGCGCCCTGTTACACAGGTAATGATGGAATGTGGCGAAATCCCAAAAGCTGCATCACACCACAGTAATCTGATCTACTAGGCACTTGAACGAATCGTACGCATCGCATCACAATGTCTGAGGCATCTCGTTTGCTACAGCGATGCCAATAAAAGCCAAATCCATTGATTTTTAAGAGAGAATTTGATCCATTCAGGCGATCGTACGAAATCGTAAAATGTATGAGCAGATATGAGGAGCAACCTGCCCAGCCTTGATCAAGCTCTGCACTTTCATCGATCACGCACGGAACATATTGTCACCGAGAGCGCTTCGAAGAGGTGCACATAGGCGCCTGCCAAACACTGGCTATGAACAACTACGCCATGGAAGGCCAGACCATGTTGAACGATTCTTTCAATTACCACTCGTCGTTTGAGCTCGTTGCTCATGCCCCCGTCGAGCCACCTTCTCTCCGTTAAGACTGCTGTTGCATCAAATTGTTCGATAACGCTTCCGCTCGCTCTGTAAACTATCCCATCGCCACATTTTCCTGCAACCACAGTTGAATATCTGTCGAAGCACACTGCACAGCATCCCGAATGAGATCCCGTCTGTATTCATGCTGGAATTGCGTTCGAGTAAGCAGCCACCACAGCAATTTGCGCTCTTCCTTGCGCAGAGCCACAATAGCAAGCTTCACTCGATCCTTCTCAGCCAGCCACCGCGTTATCTCCACATGGCGATATTTAACAGCCAACTTGGTCCCTACGGAGAGGCTCAGCGGGGGTCCGTGCTCGACTAGCCACCGCATCAGCGGGACACTTCCATTCTTCCCAGCGATTTCAGCCAAACGGAGAGAGGTGATCTCGTAGCCGTGATTGAAGAGCCAACGAGTCATCTCTAGCTGGCCCTTTTCAACCGCCAGCTCCAGCAGATCTGGCTCGAGCACTTGGAACCCGTTCTCGTGAAACCATTCCACCACTCTCCAGCCTCCGCGGCCGACAGCCTCGCGGATGGGGGTGGTTGACAGCAGCTCGATTCCAAACTGGTTGACCCAGTCCAATATGTCAATGTTGCCTTCGGCGACTGCTGTTTCCGCCAAACACCGCAGGCAGCCTCGGAAGAAAGCTGGACGCTGCTCGAAGACAACCTCCAGTCGTGCCAGCTGGGCAATTTGAGTGACGTCGGCATCCGATTCAGCATTGCTGAACAAGTTGCGGACCTCCAAGTGTTGCGGTGTTTCCATCGCAGGACCTGAAAATCCCTCCGAGCGATGTTCGAGTAGCCACAGCACCACATCCAAGTGCCCGTGACGGGCAGCCCTGCTCATCGCCAGTGGGGTAAACGTTTCCGAGTAGTGCGTGTGCAGAAACTGAAGGATAGCGAGGTGGCCCTGCGCGGCAGCTCGAACTGGAGCCATCTCTGTGCACCCTTTGCATCGATCATGCAGCCACTTGATCACGTCCAAGTGACCCGTTTTAGCAGCAGTTTCCATGTTATGCTCGGCGAAGGCAGCAGGGTAATGGTCATCGAGCCACTGCAAACAATGCAGGTGGCCATTCTCGGCAGCTAACCAAGCACCTCTGTCAAAGGTGGTGTCCAAAGCAAAGAGGTACATGCCATCAAGCCACCTTGCCACCTCAAGATGGCCATTGCTGACAGCTCCCCACAGTGCTGTTTCAGTGCAGCCTTCGTTTCGCTCTCGCAACCACTTGACGACCTCCAAGTGCCCATTTCCAGCCGCTCCATCCATGGCGGCCGCCGAGCACTCGAACAGGTTCTTCGACGCCAGCCACTGCAGCAATTCCAAGTGCCCATTTGTAGCTGCTCTATCGATTGCATTCGTCCAGCAACGTCCCGGGCTGGTGGTGGTATACAGCCACTGCACCACGGCAAGATGACCATACACAACCGCTCGATCCATGGGTTGAGCGTACGTTCTGCACGGATCCGTTCCGTTGCCATGAATCCACTGCACAACCTCGAGATGACCGTGTTCCGCCGCCGCTTCCAACGCATGCGACGAGCAATGTTCATACAGCCAAGACTTCTCGATGTATCCAGCCGAGCTTTTGTCAATATCCGATGACGCATGATAGTCAATTCCGCGTGCATACAACCACTGGACGAGCTCGAGATGGCCGTGAGCAGCAGCAATTTCCAAAACTTCGTCAAAATCATCTTTCCACGGACCGCGGCCGTCTTGGCGCTCCGTCATCCACCGAAGCACGTGCAGGTGGCCACCTCGTACAGCTGCCTGCACAGCCTCCTTCCAAACTGGTGCAACGTGTTCGAGCAGGAAGTCGAGGGTGCGTACTGACGCTCCTTCCTCACACGCAGCAGTGAGAGTCTCGTGGCACAGGAAGGGCGTCAGATATTCATCGATGCGAAGCAACACGTGAGGGATCGCGCCTCTGGTGGCAGGAATGCAATATCGGCACACAAGCTGTGTTTTGGTGCTGACGCTTGTACAGGAGACGTCATAGCTCATGGCTTCGAGAAAGGAGTTGTTGGTGTCGCTGCGAGGCCAAAAATGAATTGGTCGGAGTCCCGCGAAGAGGAATTGAAAGGTCGAATGCATCAGTCGTTCTCACTCGTGTTGGCCAACTTTCAATCATACTCGGACGATAAGCTCAAAACGTGAGTCTATAGTGGTTTATCCTCTCAAATGACAACCTCTGACTCGCGTTTTCTGGTCCAGCCACAGCTTCAGGCTCAGTTCGACTTCGTTCGCTGTCATTCTGCAAATTCGCGGAGTGGACAAGCCTCTCAGAACACATAATTTGAGAACCAGCCACCCCGAGAAAATATATTTCGGGAACCACTTCAACTTGGAACATATCCATTGACAAGCATCGCTGACACACCAGCATTCTACGCCGACCACATCGGCTGCTGCGTCGCGTCCATCATTCTCCTCATCGTCTACGGACTCCCACATTGGCGACAAGTGCTAGACACCGCTGATGGTCTGGTGCTCGAGCAAGCCG
>JAABLL010000388.1:0-11896 GCA_012295475.1 Phytophthora gonapodyides | reverse complement strand
CTGCAAGAGCTGAACGAGCAGCTTCGAGAGACGGCAGGCCAACTGGACGATGCAAACGCTCAGCTTCAGCAGCTCGCGAGTCGCTGCCAAACGGCTGAGCGCCTGACTCGACAGTGTCTCGATCTCCTTGCGCAGACCTCGTCACTTGGCCCCAGCGCAACCTCGGACGATGAAGCTAGTGATTCTGACGATAGTGAGGACCCGCTGGCTCAATTGCCGGCTGTAGTACGAGCGCTTAAGCAGCTCACGAAAGCCTCGGGCGCTCTGGAGCCGCTTCAGTTAAAGGTACTTCGCTTACAGCAGGAGAGGGACAGCGATCGAGAAAAGCAGCGAGCTCGAGAGCAAGAACTGCAAGGACAAGTGCAGAATACGCTTCAAGAACTGGAAGCCGCTCGGCAGGACGCCAAGACGCTGGCGGAGGAGCTCGCGCAACTTTCTCAAGCCGCTGGCGGTCAAGAAGCGCAACTTGCTCTCTCAAACGAGCAACTTTGCCAACAGGTTCAAGAGCTCGAACATCTCCGCTCGGCGAGAGCGTCGCAGCTTTTGCAGCTCCAGAAAGTGCTGGACGCTCAGCGGGCTCGAAGCACGACGCTGGAGAGCGAGAAGCGCGACTTGCTGGCGGAAGCGGAGCAGCTTAATGACAGTCTGGAGGCGCAGTACCGAGCGGTACACGACAAGCAGCTCGAGCTCGAGCAGCTGCGCGGATCGTACCGAGATCTCCAGCTTACACACAGCGATCTGCAAGAAACCCACGCCGACTTGGAGGAGAGCGCGAGGCGGACGAATGAACACCTCGCGACGCAACTTGAAAGCGCGCAGCAGGAAGCGCAGGCGAAAGGACGAGAGATCGAGGCGCTTCGAGGCGAACTGGAGCGAGCCACGCAGGTTTTGACGGACGAGCGAGACGCCCTGGCACGCGCACGAGATGCAGAGCGGACGCAGCAATCGCTCAGCGAGCAGGAGCTGTCCCGCGCTCTAGAGGACAAGACTCGCCGCTTGGAGGAGATGCTGGCCATGCTCACGCAGTTACAGGACAAGGTGGAGCATCTGGAGCAAGTCCGTGCGCAGGAGGCGGAGCTTGCACGTCAGCAGCGCGATGCGCTTTGTCACCAGCTTTCGGAGGCGCAACAGGCTCACGAACGCGCGGAGACTGCGCTGACCGCTGCCGTTCAAACGCAGCAAGACGCTCAAGCACACGCTCGGTATGAAGTGGAGCAGCTTCGAGCAACTTTGAGTCCTCAGTTCGCTGAGCTGGAAGCGCAAAAGGAAGCGCAAGCGACGGAGCTGCGTCGGCTTGAAGCGGAGCTGGAGCGAGCCACTCGAACCAAACAGTCTCTGCAACTGGAGCTCCAGCGAGCGGCCGATGACACGCAGGACGCCCTTCGAGCCGTGGAAGTCGCTCGTCGAGACGCCAGAGCGCAGGCTCAGCAGCTAGATGAGGAGCAGGAGAAGCTTCGTCAAGAGCTGGAAGCCGCTCGCGCAGAGACGCACGAGAGCGCCGCACTCTGCGAAGAACTGCAAAGCAAGATCACCACGATCCAAAACGCAGCGAACGCGACGATCGACGACCTCGTGAGCGAGTTGCAGGGCGCTCAGGACGCTCTTGAGCTCGAACGCGCTCGTGCGAAGAAGGAGAAGGACGGAGGGGGCACGCGACAGCAGCTGCGAGAGCTGGAAGAGCAGCTTCGTGCGCGGGAGACGCAGCTTCGTGAAGCTCGCGACGAAGCTGCTCGAACCCAAGAGCATCTTGAAGAGCGCTTGAGCGAGCTGGAATTGCGCCTGCAACGCACCACCAACAGCCTGGAGAGCAAGAAGCAGGAGTGCGAGGCAAAGGCNACGGCGCGAATGCAGGCAGCGCAACAGCAAGGCGAGCGCACAGCCGCTCGCTTGAAGCAGGAGTTGGACTTGGAGAGGGAACGTCGGCGTGAGGCTGAAGTCCATCGAGCGGAGCTGCAGCGCGCGTTGCGGCAGCAGCAGATCCAGTCTCCGGCAGTGACGACCGGCTCGAGGAGCGACGATAGCGGCAACCAAGCCACCTTGAACGTCAGTCCGGAGCTAGCAGAGAGGCCTTCTTCTAGCCAGGGCACAGCGGAGTACCGCAAGTTCTACGCGAACGAGCCGCTCACTTCCGCCGAGCTCTCGAGTTTGCCCATGGCGGTCATCAAGGCTCAACTGGGACTCGAATTCAGCCAAAGCAACACCTCTGCTAAAGCGAGCAAGAGCGCGAGCAAGGCCAAGATCCAGCACCAGCACAGGGAGCGCTACGCAGTCAGCAAGGACAACCACGACGAGGACGACGAGGACGCCATCCCGCTTCTTCCACTTGAGAAGCTGCCCTCGTAAGTGTCCTTCTCGTGATGTTGTTGTGCTTGGGGTAGCAGACTCACTCTATTGCTTTCTCTGCTTTGTAGCAGCTCCCCAGAGGCAGACGGCCGCGATAGTTCGCCCAGCAGCCCGGTTCCCAGCGGAGGACGGTCGTCTCAGTTGCTCAGCTCTCGCAGTACCTCGTGGTCGGCGCGATCAAGTGGCAACAGCTACCTCTCGTTATCCAGGAACAACGCGGCCTCCCCCAGCGCCGGCACGAGCAGCCCATCGACTCGGAAGAACGCGATCCCAAGTGCCGGCACCAAGAAGAAGAAATCAAAGCAGTTGCGGCCTGTGGGGCTTCCTGCTGCCTCTGGAGCGCCCTACGGCGCCGTGTCCACGAGTCTATCGCCTACAAAACACCAGAAACCTAAAGCTCGCGGCAAACTCCTGCCGCGCATCAGTCTGCAGTGAGCAAATACGTAGAAAATGATCACTTTTCCCTGGGTTTTCTTACGTCGCGACCGGCAGACTCAAGGCCGACTCCGTGGACGTCGGGAAGTGGTAGATGTACACTGGAAATACTACGTCGGCCGGGTCCACCGTATGAGCTCCTTCCTGCTTGACCTCTTGATCATTTGCTGCTTCCCTCGCCGGCACGAGGTGCTTCTCTCGCGGCGTCAGGTTCGGGATCCGATACAGGTACGTGATGACACGACAGTCCTTCAGCTTCTCCAGCTTGGGTCGCATCAGCCTGCACACAAAGAGACACAAGGAAAACAAATGCTGCGTTAGTCACCAGCAGCCGGAGAGCCATGGATTGAAGCGCGACCAGCTGATGCCATGGACGTACGACAACCCGCGGCTGATGAGGAACAGGAAGATGACTGTGGCATCCACCGGGATGGCGAACTCCAGCGCGTTGGCCTCGTGCACCGTGACGAGGTGGCCAACGCCGCCTCGCTGGGCGGCGTCGCGCGCCTGCTGCGCCCGCGTGGGGTCGATCTCGACGCCCACTGCGCGCACGCCGAAGCTCTGCGCGGCCTCGACCAGCAGCCGGCCGTCCCCGCAGCCGAGGTCGTAGACCACGTCGTCGGCCGTGACGTGCGCGAGCTCCAGCGCGCGGCGGAAGGCGCTGAGCGGCGTCGAGTACAGCGTCTTGCGCGGCGCCAGCATGGCTCGACGAGGGGGCGAGCAACTTTTGACAAAATGTTGCTCCACCAAGGACCGGAAAATGTGACGAGGCTGAATGTCACTTCGAGTTGGCAGCCACTTGAAGGCTAGTGGCAACGAGAAGAAAGGTGAAGAGTGCGAATGTGCGGTGTGAACGTGGCTTTTGATTGATTTGGTAATGGCCGGCTCGGCCGATTGGCGACCGGGGCGGCCACGGAGAATAGATACGAAGGCGGACGTCTCCAGCAGCTTCTGGCGACGGACTGCGGGGCCCCAAGCTGCTGTGGCTGCGCTTGTCGGCTGAATGGCTTGCGGGCTTGGGGCTGCGCACACATAGGCTAATATACACGTGGAGCCGGAGCTGGAGGCCTTGAGTGCGATGTGGGTCTACCGCGCGCCCTTCCAGGCCAGCGCCACGTGCTGGTGCAGCTGCTCTTCTCGCTCGTGCTCGTGCTCGCTGGCGCTGCTGGTCTTGCTGTCGGCGTGCGTCGCCGCGTAGCGTGCGTAGCTGGTGATGCCGGCGGACGTGAGCACCAGCGGGACGACAGCCAGCGTGCCCGCGGCGGTCTTGGAGTTCTTGCCTACGGCAGCGACGATGGAGGAAAGCGGCATGGCGGAGGAGATGAAGGAGTGTCTTCTTCCGGCGGGTGCGAGGCTTGGCGGAGGCTTGGGAATGTGAGTGACGTTGGGTCTGGCTCCGTGCTGGTGCGAATCCTTGCTGCCCAATCAAGTCAAAGTGCACCATAGACGAGGCATTATTTATAGAATTGCCTAACTTGTCGCGAGTTAGACCTAATTCGTCGCTGACGACAGACAGGGTAGGGTTACAGAACCGCTTCACTGAAACGCAGGTTATTTCCAGCGTACTTATGCGATGTGCAACGGTAAATGTGTAGGTTGGCGTGGACCACACCAATAATGGGCTTTCGCTGCGCGCCAAAACTGAAGCCAAAACAGCGCGAGCAAATCCCGGCCTTGAAGCAGCGGCTGGAAGTTGCATGGCTACCCTCGGGCTGCAATGCACGGGCCTGCTTCGCTTCTCATGGCAGCACTGCAGTGCTGGCACAGCACGGACATCCCTGTGCGCGGCATCGCCTTGTCTGCAATCTCGGTGCTCGATGGCTTTTTGGTGCGCGCTCAGTCTGCTGTTCGTCAGCGGCAGTCACTTCGCTGCGGCTTCCGCATCAACTTTGCCAGCGGCAGAAGGAGCGCATTTAGGTCCACCCCTCATTGGTCCCCGTCCGTACTGCATACAACCTACAGGCTGTAGGCTACAGCCTCGCCGATCGACAGGAAGCTGGTGGTGCGTGGCCGAGCTTCGAGCGACGAACATTATGCGTGCCTATCTTTCGGTTTGGTGAGCGGATGGACTGGGCTGCTTGCTTGCGTCTGCGATTGCTGCCAATGCACGTGATTGCAGCAGTTCGCAGCTCGCTTCCCCAGCCGGTGAGACTGTCACCGAACTGAAAGCACCGTTCATCCGTGACGAGTGTGTCGCCGCGGCGCTACGTTGCCACGACAATGGAGCCCGCCAACTGTCCAGGGCGGTCAGCCAGCTCCCATCGCCGTTCTCATGGCCACCGCTGTCTAATAAGGCAGTGCCCAATGCTATCATTCACTGGGAGAGCACCTCAACCTCCTCGCAGCGAGCAACCACCTCAAGACTTGCCCGGTCTCCGCCCGGTGCGGCGCGGACAAGTGGTGAAATGCAGGAAAATCGAACTCTCGGTGCCCGAGAGCGGGAGAGGGCCACCAGCAGCGGCGAGTGTCGATACAGGCCAAATAACGCGTGACCTGCTTGACGGGGATAAGACGGCAACTTCAACGCCTTCAACCGGCTGGACATTCGATTTCCCTGCCATCGCCGTCATGCCGTCACCGACATGCCAGCATTGTGAATAGGCAGACAAGCCGACGAAGGCGTTCGCCGCCCCTCGTGCGGCAGACGCCTTCCTTGCTGCGACGGCTCCTGTCAGTCAGAAGCGGTGGAGCCATCTTTCGCGGCAGACGAGCACATGGCTGCGCTCTCTCGCGGTACTACGCTCGGCACCGAAAGTAGCATCGCAAGTGTCGATCGAGTGGACACCGGCGACGACAACCCAGGTGCACGGGGCTCCTTGCGCGCATTACGATGGACACGGCCGTCGTCGCCACCTACTTCGTGCGCTCGCCGCTAATACATGTAGCGAAGAAGGCGCTTTCTTCCTTGGAGAAAAAGTGGATCGCAGCGCCGAGCACAAACTGAACGTTTCTCGGGGTTGCATGCTACGACTGCGCTTCACGCATGAATCCAATAAAGCGAGGGTGTTCGTATCCAGCCAGTACAAGTACAAAGCATGCCCTGATACTGATTGAGAGAACGGCCTCTTCAACCGAGGGTTTCTACACTTTAGCGTGCGCCACACCAAGCTCTCTTGCATCTTAGTCGGCCCGTTTTTGTTTATTTTATTTGGTCGCTACAGCGACAATAAAAACACATTACGGTACGGCGCATCTTCTACGCCCCATGCCCAGGAGCGGGCTCGCACGCCACCACCGCCCGCTAACTTCCGATCCCGCCCGCCGCGGCCACCCGAGCTCAGCAGTCAACCGCGGCAGACAGCCCACGCAGAGACACACAGAGCCGATCCTCGCCAACTATTAGTCCCACCCGCTCGGCCCGAGTCACCGCGGCCGCCTCCGCGCCAGCCAAGAAAACAGCCAGCGGGGCAGCCCCAGCAACACCGAGAGCAGCAGCGCGGAGAAGCCGAGTCGCGCGCCCCCCTTCCCCCCCTCTCTCCGTGAACGCACGCCTCGAGCGGGAGCGCCGCGCCGATGAATGAGCTCACGCCCAGCCATCCCGCGCCGCCGCCGCCGCAGTCGCGCGGCCTGGCCACGCCCTACGCTTCCTTCGCGGCCATGAACAACGCCAACGTCGTCAACCTCGCCGCGAAAAGGTTTGTGGCTCGCTCCATCTTGCACGTTTGCGATTGCCTTTGAAGTTGAAGCGACAAGGCGGGCGCCAGCCCCCAGCCCCTTCCCCTCGCTCTGCTGAGGAAAGGAAAGCTCTTCCTTTTCGTCTACAAGTCCGTCTGGGTTGGGGTGGCAGCTTTCCCCTGCCCCCAAGTCGCTCCCCGTCCCGCATCGGCAACATTACGACCAGCGAGGGGAAACCGGAGCGAGTGGGGAGCGTCCGCCTCAAGCAGACACTTCTTTGCAATGACTGGTTCGCGTTCAATCTTTGGTGGTGACCAACCTGTTATATTTTTGTTGTTGTTTTCTTTTCTTGCAGCTTCCAGGGGGTTCCTCGAGGCAGCGTGAATCTGGGCCCAGCCAAGTACCAGTCGCATCCGCAGCAGCAACAACTGCAGCAGGTGAACGAGTACCATGCTGGGCCTTACGCGAATTACTCGCACCTCAAGAGCTCCGCGGACAGCCGAGCAGTGACTGGCAACGCTGGCAAGTTCGATTACGCAGACTACTCGCCGCACCCGCAGCAGCAGCAGTCGTACGCAGCGCCATACGGCTATCCATCCTATGCGCAGAACTACGGCTCAACCAGCACGGGAGAGTATCAACAGCAGCAGCAACAACAGCAATACCATGGAGGCTACGCTCAAGTCGGCGAGACGAATCCCCTGGGCATGCTTGTGAGCTCGGCGACGAACCCGCAGGCCCCGGCGGAGGCCATGCCGCACGAACCTGTAAATATCGGGCTCAAGGACACCGGAGAGCGCAAGTACCGGCAGTCGTACGGCGTGGTGTCGTCCGATTCGTTCCTCAGCTCCAGCGGCGGCGGCTACGTGCACGGCATCGAGCGTCCGGGCAACGTGGTGCAGATCAAAGCGCCCCCGAGCAGCTCGCAGTCGATGTACCAGCGCTCGAACATGTACGCGGGTGGCGCGACGTACTATTCGCAGCAGCAGCGCACGCAGGAGCCGCAGCAGCAGCACAATCCGCTCGATCTGGTGCCGCCAAGCGCAGCGATGGGAGCTAGCTTCGACGCTAACGGTAATGGAGCTTCTGCCAGTATGGCGCGCGCTGGGATGTTTAGTGCTGGGCCGCGCATGCCGCAGTTTAGCGCCAGTGGCTCAGGAGCTTCCTTGACGACGCGCCTGAAGGACGGGGGCGTGGACATCTCGACGGGGGCATCGAGCGGAGGCCACTTGCCGTTTATGCAGCAGCAGCCCAAGTCGCTGGACGTGACGCACTCGACGTCGCTGTACTCAGATGTTGCACGCTCCACGACGTCCATGGCGATGGTGAGTTTGTCCTCCGATGGTCCGGCGGCGGTCAATGCAAACGCCTTGTATCCGCCCCACGCAGCGCAGCCTCCAGCCCAACTTAATGCGGGCGAAGACGCGTGCAGTTTGTGCAGCGGCACGCATAGCGACCGGATCGCGAGCCACTGTGGCCACCGCTTCCACGCGCAGTGCCTTCACACGTGGGGAGGCACGACGACGTGCCCCATTTGCACGCAGGTACGATGCTTTCTCTTCTTCTGTGGCACTTCCTCTGTATTCATGGAACGTCGTCTTTGCTTTGCAGTCCTCCAACACGATCACGAGCCTCGCACAGCCGACTGCAGTCAGCTATGGCTTGGGAGCTGGAAGTGTCACGGTTTCTGCGATGCCCCAGGGCTCGACAGAGCAAGGAGACTTGTCCTTGAATGGCGCGGTCAACAACGAGATGGCTGGTAGCAATTCCGTGTCCATTTCGCCGAATGCGATGGCGATCAACAACTTGCAGGTGAATGGCAACGTGTCAGGTGTGCGTCCGCCTCCGATCGACACGCGCATTGGCGATTCTCGCGTGGAAGCGACGACTCTGAGCGGTGGCAAACGCAGCTCGACGTCCACTCGCTCGGGCTCCAGCAGCAGCGGACGCGTCCGCAAGAACAAGAAGCTGAAAGAATGCTCGGTGCCAGGCTGCGACCGCACGGTCCGCTCACGAGGACTGTGCAAGGGCCACGGAGGCGGTCGTCGCTGCGGGTACGCAGGCTGTGGGCTGAGCGATCAAGGTGGAGGCTTCTGCATCAGTCACGGCGGAGGCAAGCGTTGCCAGCACGAGGGATGCGACAACTCGGCCCAGTCGCGTGGACTGTGTAAGCTGCATGGAGGCGGGAGCCGCTGCCAGGTTCCGAACTGCACGAAGAGCTCACAAGGTCGTGGGCTGTGCCGCGCACACGGCGGTGGGCGACGCTGCATGGTCGAAGGCTGCAACAAGACCGATCGCCGGGCCGGTTACTGCGTCACGCACGGCGCCGACAAGAAGTGCATCATCCCCGAGTGCTCCAAGACGGGCCGCATCGACAATATGTGCACCAAGCACTACTTCGAGCGCCACCCGGCGCAGCCGCCTGGAACTGTGAGCACGACGCCTCCTCCTGTCATCACTGTCAACGCCAACACTAGCGCGGCAAGAGCTCGAGCGGAGAGGAAGCAAGCAGTCGAGCAGCAGGCCGCCAACTACGCCGACTCCGCTTCCGTGATGCTCACTGGATCCGTTCCGACACCGTACGATGGACGGGTGGGCGGTCCGGGGCCCAAGTCGGAGCCATTTTAGCTGTCCTTCCTCCTCCGGGCTGCTTGTGGTTTCTGCTGTTGCGAGCTTTCCGCGCTAGTGTAAATAATTTGCTGCGCGGCTGGGCTGGAGACGGCAGGGGGGCGAGCGCGAAGGAGATGGACGGATGGGCGTTGTTGGGCGGACCGAGGAATGTATTTGTACCGAGGCGAAATGCGCGAAGTGGAATGGAGGATGGAGACTCGAGCGATAAGGAAATCGGCTGCTCGGCGACCAAAGATGAATTGGACGACCGACAGAGAAGTGAAGAAAAGTGAAGTCGCGGCGATCACGATGAAGTTTGAAGTGATCGAAAGCGACAAGATTGAAGATGAAGAACAAAATGGACGAAAGTCCACGGCCAGATGAACTGAAGAAGGGCCACTGAAATTGCAAACTGCGCAAATTGCACCCCCGGAAATTGAAAATGAAAATTACAACTTTTGAAGCACCAGGGAGAGGCGAAATGCGAAATGCAGTAAAAAAGAAAAACAAGAAAATTGAAAAGACCTCCGCCAGCAAGCTGGCTGGTGCGCAAGGACTCTTTTCGCGGCGCGAGGATGAATTCAAGCTGCGGAGAGGAAGGCACACAAGCGAGCAGGCGAGCGAGGAGTCACTCATTGCATATAGGAAAACTCAAGTGACGTAGTAAAGTGAGCGTTCCTCCTCAGGAATTAAAATTGGGGAGGAGAACGTTGAAGAAATAACGAAGCTCACATTTGAATGTTCAAGTCTCTTCTTAGGCTGATTGGGTCTGCACCGCCGAGAGCTCGCGCTTCAGTTCTTGCTGCTTTTTCAGTGACGCCGCTCGCTTTTCTATCACGGATCGAACAAGACTTTTGAGCTCCTGGGCTCGTTCCTCCCTGGCGAGTGCTCGAGCCACCCGGCGTTGTTCTTTGTCCGCTTCGACAACGCCAATCCGTTCTAGCAGAACGCGCCTGCTCTCAGCTAATTGATCTTCGGATAGAAGCGCTTCATCACGACTCGCGACCTCCTCAAGGTACGAACCACCACGTTCCTCCTCTAAACTCGCGACTTTCGACTTCGCCGCTTGAACCCACTCAAAGCGGCTTTTGACCTTCGCGATCTGCTCGTCCGTCATGTTGTCCTGCTTCATTCTGCTCTCGGCTTCATCCACTTTACCCAGGTACAGCAGGCGCGACACCGCTCCGTTCGTGTTGCGCTCAACGGCCTTTTCCGCCCACGACGCTCGAATCGCTTCAAACTGGAGCTCTTTGGTGTTGTCTTCCTGCAGTTTGACCTCCTCTGAGCTCCAGCAATTGAGACGCCACGTGAGGCCACTAGGGGCACGGAAAGAGCGAGCTGTGCCCGGCAGAAGGAGATTAGTAGCTCCCTCTTCCAAAAGCGCATTCTCGTCCACCGACGTTGCTGTGGCCTCTTTCGGTGGCGTGCGGTTGGAGTTACTTCGGAATGGACGTAGCGACTGCAGGTCGTCCGGAACTACACAGGAACTTCTGTCGATGCTGCCTTGAAGAATGTACCCGCGCTTATCCTCCGCCGGCGGTTGCGCATTCTCCGCAGTGACAAGACACGGGAGTTGGAGCAAGCGAGCTTGGCCCCTAGAGCTAACTGCACCGATCCGAGGATTCTGATCAGTTCCGAGATCAAACACCTCCAACTTGGCCGCTAGATCAGGTATCAACGCTCCCTCCCTGAAGAGCTCGAGCTGAAAACTTGACCAAATGGAGGTTTTGGGCGCCATGACGACGTCTCGAAAGCACAGCAACGGCTTGTTGGGCTCGTACGTTCCTTCGAATCGAGTCATTCTCATCTGGTGCGTCGTCGACTTGGTCAGTTCCCAGTCGCTAGCCACCGTGAGCCTCCATTTGCCCTCGCGGACATGGAAGTTTCCAGGACAGCAGTCGACAACTAACGTGTAAGCCACAGCCCCCGGGTTCTCAACAGGGAGCGTGACCTTGGCGCAGAGTGTGCTGACCTTCTTGACTTGGCCTGTGGCGTCATTCACGATTGATATATGCGTGAAACTGGCGAGTAATTCCTCGGATAAATGGAGATCAAGTCGCAGTTCAGGCGGTGAGAGAGACTCGTCTTCAGTCGGTGGCACAAGCTCGAAACTCTGCTTGAACAGAACGTTCCAAGTCTCCGGCAACATGACGGGATAAGTGCCGTCGCACTCGTGGACATAAAGACTGTTCAGGCCACGCCAGTACGTTGGAGCGTCTTGGAAGTCGACTTTGTGGTCCGATTCCACCTGTATACTGTAGCCATATCGCAGTGTCTTCTGCGGGTAAACTCGATACACGACATTGCCGGACTCCACTGGAGGAACGCTGAAGTATCCGGAGGAGATCGAGTTGAGCGTCACAATCGCTGGAAGTGGGGCTCTCGACGTGTTCTTCCTTTCCAGCTCTTCAATCAGGATCACACTGCCGTTCAGATCGACGCCAAGGTGCGTCGCCATCAGCTCCGACGCCTGGCGAAGATTATCCGAGTCTTGATCGGGTTTCTCTGGTGGTTGAACAGGCGTCAGCGTTGCTACCAGATTCACCGGAACTTGAGCTATGCGGGGCGTATCGCTCGAGCTGTCCCCAGCAGACTGTTCAGTTGTTGGCTCGGGCATCGACACGACCACGAATTGCACTCGTGGGGGCTCAAACGGCACGAGAGCTGCACGACTATCGTCACCTTCGAGAGGAGGTTCTGGGTTCGGGCCCCACGCGCGTACGAACGTGTCGGAATACCGGAGAACGGGGTGGATCAGCAGGAAAACCAGCTCGTTGACGCCATTCGCTTCTTCCGAAATCGCTGCCGGAGAACCCTGTCGGACAACCTTGAACGTCGTGTTTCCTGTATCGCCCACGACGTCCGTCACCAACACGACTTCGCCGAAAACCAT
>JAABLL010000387.1:0-12153 GCA_012295475.1 Phytophthora gonapodyides | reverse complement strand
GCGATTTCGTTCGAGGTCTCGAACGCGATGATCTCGTTGTACGAAGTTTCGTCGGTGGCGAACGAGATGACTGCAGAGAAGCCGTCAGTGGCGCTCGTGACGGAATCCAGCGGATAAACGTCGCCAAGCCCCGAGAAGCCAGCGGCGCGGTCCAAGTCGTCGCTGCTAACGTCTTGTACGTCACCAATGGTGCACGCTCCAGGCACCATGGTGGCCTTGAAATTAAGAGCCACGCCGTCGTTCTTGTCGACCGTATTGTGCACGATTTTCCTCATATCTTCCGCCCAAGTGCTCACGCTTTCCAGTGTCGAGCTCTCTAGACACTTGGAAAAGAGCAGCAACACGTCGATGTCGCCGTCGTAGATGGCGTCAGAGTCCTGCGAGCACATGATCAACTCTTCCTCGACCAGCTCGTCGCTGTCATAGCTCTTCTTGACCTTCTTCTTGGTCACTTTCTTGTCGGACAAGAGCAAGTCACGCGGTAGCTCCTCCGACTGCGCGACGAAAGACGTGCCGTTGCTGGCGAGCGATACGGCCAAGTGGGTCGTGAAGCTCAACGTGGCCGCCTCAGCTGCAGTCACGGCCGCAAAGGCCAACAGCCCCAGCCATCGAAACGACGCGAGCATTGGCCCTCAGCGAGGAAATCCGAGACTGCGCGAGGGGGATCTTTGACCCGGATCGATCTTTTCACGGACGGACACCTTGCGCCTCTTGGGCGATTGGTGAGAGGTCTCAAGTCTGGGCATGAGTCTTGGCACTGCATAATAATACAGCATGAAGTTCATCACGACTATTATCGCTTCCGAGTTCGTGTGCAGTCCGTTTCAACCACGCTGGACTCGAATCGACCATTGCCTCGGTTGCAGACTCGTTTCCGATGCATGGAACTCGGCCAAATGTTGTGCTTGCTGGGCACTTGACTGTCCCAGACTTGAGAAATCACTCCTGGAGCTGGATGCAGGGCGGAAACCCCCAGTACTGCCACGGATCGCAACTTGCTTGCAGCAACGTCGAACTGTGACTCGCATTTTACGTCATGGGGTGGAAGTGACGAGCTCGACCACGGGCTTCCTCGAAGCAATCCCAAAGGATAAACAGACGTCGCCCCATTCCGCCGATGAGGACAAAAACGCCGAGCTTCGCTTGGTGATCAAGTGTACGAAGCGAGAAGCCTTGTTATGACAACAACCAAGCACGGAGACCGGAGCATCTCCAATCGAGCAAGTCGTGACCGGAATTTTGCCTGCACTTGGCACATTTTGACGCACCAGGAAACCCAGCAAACTACAGTTCCTTCTCCACTATCACCCGGTGACTATCGTGTAGCCAGGCAGCCGAGCGATTTGAGGCAGGTCAGTGACAATGGGGGCAGGCGGCCACCATTATTCATGGACGTCAAGACAAGCGAACAATTTTTCATCGCGCCAGCACTGCAGTCTGGGCAATGCACAAGTCTCAGCTGACCTTGGACCGCGCTTCAGCAATCCACACAAGTACCGTCCTCCTCCGGCCAGAGGAACGCCCACCTCGACGTCCGGAGCTGCTGGCGGGATGCGCCTCCTATAAAAGGGCCGTACGTTTAAGTGAGACTTGCTCGGCCGCGTCACACTTGGCGATTCGCGTCCTTCCCGGCACCTCCAGTTCTTCTCCATGGACAGCACGGGCGCCACGGCGCGCACCCCGCGCATGCGGCGGTCTCCGCTACCTGGCCGTCGTGACTTCTCCATGCCAGAGTCGCCGGCCATTAGCCGCACGTACGACGGCAGCACGCCGTTTTCGACGGCGCCGGCCAACATGAAGACGCCGCGCCACTCGTACCACCCGAGGCGCGGCGGGGCCGCCAGCACCATGGACGACCTGGTGGTGGACGTGCAAGAAGACACGTCACTGCTGCACCCCAAGGACGGGCCCGTACTCACGCCCTTGCAACGCAAGATCAAGATCGGCGTGTACGGCGTGCTCAACACGGTGATCCTGGTGCCGCTCATGATCAGCTTCGCGCAGATCATCTTCCGGGACCCCGAGTTCCAGCCCTACATGAACGACCTGGTCAAGCTCGTGCTCGTGTCGGCCGCCGTGCACCAGATCTGCTTCACGTGCGTCAGCTCGCTGCCGTTCGCCATGGGCCAAGTGCAGGACGCCGGCCTCATCTTCCTCTCGGCCATGTGCTCGTCCATCATCAAGACGCTGCACGAGACGCGTGGCGATGAGTTCTCCATGAAGGAGGTGCTGGCCACCACGCTCTTCACCATGGCCGTGTCCACGGCCGCCTTGGGCGCCGCGCTCATCGTCACGGGCAAGCTGCGGCTGGCCAGCTTCGTCCAGTACCTGCCCATGCCCGTGGTCGGCGGCTATCTGGCCTTCATCGGCTTCTACGCCATGGAGGCCGGGCTGTCCATGATGACCACGCAGAGCATCAAGGAGCCTGCCGACTGGGTCAAGCTGGCCGACTGGGACGCGCTGCTGCTGTCCTTGCCGGGCTTGATCGCCGGCACGATGATCTTCTGGGTCAATTCGCGCTGGGACCACATGGCCGTCATGCCCTGTTGCTTGGCAGCCATGCTGATCACCTTCTACAGCTTGCTGCTTGTGACGGGGTCGTCGCTCCAGGATGCGCGCGACGCGGGCTGGGTGGCCCAGCCGCCGCCGTCGCCGCGCAGCATGGCGCAGATCTACGAGTTCTACGACTTCTCCGAGATAAACTTCTCGCACCTTACGGCCCAGATCCCAACGTGGATCGCTATGTACTTCGTGGTGGCCTTCTCGTCGTCGCTAGACGTGGCCGCTGTCGAGACGGCGCTGGGCAAGCCGCTGGACCACAACCACGAGCTGCAGACCGTGGGCCTGAGCAACCTGCTCTCCGGCCTTGGAGGCGGCTTCACGGGCTCGTACCTCTTCTCGCAGACGATCTTCACGCTGCGCGGCAAGCTCGAGAGTCGCTACGTGGGCCTCATCGTCTTCGTCCTCGAAGTCGCCATCGTGCTGAGCCCCTTCTCCATCATCGCCTTTGTGCCCAAGGTCTTCTTCGGTGCGTTGCAGATGCTCGTGTGCCTCGACCTCATGATTGAGTGGCTTTACCATGCACGCAACAAGCTGCTTCCGCGCGAGTACGGCATCGTGTGGCTCACGTTCCTGTCCATGGTCTTTGTGAACCTCGAGCTGGGCATCGTGGTCGGCATCATCATCGCCGGCTTCAACTTCATCTACTCGTACGTCGCGACGTCCAGCGTCCACCGCGTCATGAAGCGCTCGCGCGTTGAGCGTGACCTCCGCGAGCGCGTGCTGCTTCAGAATATGCGCATGGCTATCGTCACGCTGGAACTGGAGGGCTACGTCTTCTTCGGCTCGAGTGTCAAGGTCATGGACGAAGTGCGTCGCCACGTGCTGGTGACGACTTCGGAGAAGGCGGAGGCGAAGACGAGCACGCTCTCGGGTGCATCACCGATGCTGTCCCGACGCCACGCCGCCTCGCCGTACGTGGCTCGGTCTCTGAATGACACGTTCAGCGACGATCTCGCCACGCTGGACTCCGTTTTCGACGACCAGGAGCCCCACGGCTACTCGTCCACGCCAAAGGCTAGTAAGGGCGGATCTGCCGCGCTTCACGCTGCGCGTACCAGATACTTCATCCTGGACTTTGAGAAGGTGAGCGGCGTGGACGCCACGGCCGTGCGAAGCTGCTTCAACGCCACCAAGGAACTGCTGCTGCAGCACGGCATCGTTCTCATCTTCGCCAGTGTCCCGACGGATGCGGAGCGATTGCTTCGCGTTCACGACGTGATTGAGCAGGAGGACGGCTCGGGAACAGGCTCGCTCGTGTTCGACACGTTGGACAAGGCGCTGGAGTGGTGTGAGGACGAGCTGCTCGTGTCTGAAGGAGTGCTGCCGCTCAGTGAGTCGGCGCCGGCCCTGGCCATTACCGGAGGTGAAGACGGCCAGCATTGGCAGCTTCTTGACGAGCTCCTGCCGCGCCCGGACGGCTCGCATCGCAAGGACGAAGAATCGATGCTGACGAACTCGCTTTCGAGCAGCTCGAAGCCTCAAGGCAGCGAAGACGCCAGCGCTGTGCTGACCCGGGAGCTCGGCGAGATGTACGTGACGCACTCGCTCAAGCAAGAAGGTGATACACTTTACCGCGCCGGTGGCCTCGTCAACGGCGTCTACTTCATCGGATATGGCAAGGTGGATGTCTTCATGCCGTCCAAGATCCACGAAGGTTTGGGCCCCGGTTTCCGTGGCCGCAAGCGTATCTCGCGCGTGTGCCAAGGAGGCTTGGTGGGCGCGTCCGAGATGATCCTGCACAAGCGCCACCAGTTCACCGCCCAGGCGCGATCGCCATCGAGCTCCATCTTCTTCCTGAGCAAGTCGCACTACGCGCGGATGCAAAAGGCCCACCCCGCCTTGGCCGCGCGCTTCCAGCAGGCCATGCTGCAGTCCATGGCCATCGGCGTGCTCGAGTCCAACTTGACGGACGATTGAGCGCGGACGAACACCTCACTGCCAAAAGCACAAAAGCATAGACACAATTTGCTGAATAGATGTCGTTTACCTTTGTACTACTTCTGTTCTACCAGTGCACTGAGCGTCATTTCGCAAACTTGTATTACAATGTAGAATATGAATCTCCTGACGACCGCATCGGCCAGCTTCTCACCCTCCACTTCATCACGTTCTCCTCGACTTGACGATCTGCCACGACCCGGAAGTTCCCGACAGGCACTGCACTTGAGAATCGGCGATTTTTTTCTGATGTTTTGCATTTCTTCATTCACGACGTGGTCACTTCAACGGCAGCGAGACAACCTGCCTGCTCTGCTTCCGGCCTCTATCTCCTGTTTCTGGGGGGTTTCTTCTTGGCGTTCTCTCTCTCTTGCGGGTCGAATAAGTAATTAAAACAGAGGCGCGGGAAGTCGCGTCCGGACGGAGTCGAGGCGGTCGAGATCCCAAGCATCGGCTCTTGATGGTGATGGTACAAGAGCGGCTCGGCCGATGGCGGCGGGGGCTGGAAGTCACACGCAACGGGATCCGGTCCAAGCCAACGAGCGCGCACATTCGTCGACGTTACAGATCTAAGTTCTGCATCTGCGTCTGCAAGTTCTGGCGTCCGACGTGCTGCTGTGGCTGTTGCGGCGGCGGCTGCTGCGTCGGCATCGTCGGCACCTGCTGCTGCGCCGCGTGGTTGTAGTACCGGATTCTATTGTTACGGGGAGTGGACGTGTTGGACAGCTCGTCGTCGTCCTGCACGCCGCTGTCTTCCAGCCGGGAGCCGCTGGCGTGGAGGTGGCCGGCCGTGCCGAAGAAGTGCGGCAGCCGGATCTTCTTGGTCGGCTTGATGGATAATACCGTGCGGCCGAACTTGACGTGCAGCGACTGGTTGTTGTGCAGCGTCAGCGGCCGGTAGATGTACCGCAGCGTGCCGTTCGAGCTGCCCGCGTCCTTGAGGAAGAACTCGCCCTTCGAGTAGTGGATCTCGGCGTGGATGGTGGACACCGTGCGGTACTTGAGCACCAGGTCGCACTGCGACGAGCGGCCCACCATGAGCGGCCGGTGGATGTCGTTGTCCATGAGCATCTTGTAGCTGAGCTGGTAGCGCGTCGACAGGTTGAGCGTCGAGGACGAGTGCTTGGTCACGACCTGGAACATGATGCACGGCGGGTTGAGCCGGTCGGGCAGCAGCGACAGCACCTTGCCGTTGGGCAGCCGCGTCTTGCTCGGGTACGGGGCCTTGCAGATCGAGCACGTGCGCGCGTTGCTCTCGTCCAGCACCGTGCAGATCTCGTTCTTCTCGCCGTTCGTGTTCCAGCGCTTGAGGCAGTTGAGGTGGATGTACTTGGTGTCGCCCGAGCACTTGCAGGGCGCGATGAGCGGGTTGTCGTCCTCAGACTCGTCGTAGCACACGTAGCAGATAGCGCTGGTGCTCTGGCGCTGCAGCGATGAGCGAGGCTTTGACTCGTCGTTGCCGGACGCGTCTCCGTTCTCCTCGTCCGTGTCCATGCCGCTGTCCACGTCGGCCAGCGCCTCGTCGTGGCAGACCACGCGCTGGATGAGGCTGTTGACCTCCGACGGGCTGAGCGACGCGTCGTTGGGGCCCACGCCGCCCGTGTCGATCTCCGTGACCAGCAGGCCTACGCTGCCGAAGCGGATGATGTCCCCCACACGGACGCGGTGCTTGCCGCCTCGGATGCACTTGGTGCCGAGGATCTGGCACACGCCCGTGTGGGCCGAGAACTTCTCCGAGGACGGCAAGAGGCGGTACGCGTCGTTCGAGTAGTCGATGTTGAGGCACGGGGCGCGCGGGTCCTCGATGAAGATCTTCTCGCGCGTGGCGGCTTCGGTGCTCGAAGCCGAGGCCGCGGCCGAGTGCTTGGGGCCGTAGATGGACACGCCGCAGCGCGACACGCTCTTGCGGAACTTGTCGCGCTTGCCGGCCGCGCCCTTGGTCACGGCGGTCATCCCGCGGATGTCGAGCCTGGACATAACGGAAAACGGTCATAGCGATATGAGCATCATATCGCGGACCAAATAGGACGGGGGCCATACACCCTCGTCCTCCGGGGTATATCGCAAGGAAGACAAACGCACATGTCGGGCTTGCCGTCACCGCTGAAGAACTCGGTGGCGCGTGCGAGGCTCCACCTCCGGTCCGAGTTGGCGCTCATGGTGAGAGAGGGAGGGAGAGGGGGGAAGGAGGCGGCGGCGAGTGTCTCCTGTTCGTTTGGTGGGTCTGGACGAGCGGCTCGAAGACGGCGCTGCCTGCGGGGAGAGTGCTCTGCTTCGGGACTGAGGGCGACGGCCGGCGTCGGGGCTTGGCTGCTGAACGGGGGCCTTCCGGGCGCCTTCTTTCCTTTTGGCGTTTTGTCGCGGATTCCAGTCCGAGAACACAGGGGCAGAGAGAGCGAGGGCGGCACTGACTCCACTGCGTCGTACCGTGCCGAGGCGAAATGGAGACATTAACCTTTCTATTTGTATGATGCAAAATGGCTTGTTGGACTGGAAAAAGTGGTCGTATCTAATACACCCGTGCAAGACGTTAGTAGACCGGATACCGTTTTGTGAGGGTTACGACGGTACAATTGCGTCTTATCGCGCGGCGCAAAGACGGGCGGCCGAAAAAAATCGCCGCCCGCCGCGATTGGATGAAATGCGGCGATACTAACCGCGGGTTATTACCAACGCCCTCAAGCCCGAGTTCCGCCACATGCGAGGCTGCTGGGGCTTTGCTGCCAGCTGGAGGCTGTCCTGGTGCTTGCAGAGACGCCCATGCAGGAGCTGCATTGCAGAAGGTGTTTTTCCACGTCTGCCTGGCCGAAGACGGTGTGTGGAAGTCCGCCGGCCTTCTTGATTTTGGGCAAACTCAGGCCGTTTTCTTTTTTTTTCAGTCGCAATAGTGGAAGCAGGTGCGCGGACGGCGGTTGCCCGCGCCAGCGATGGTTGTGGGCCGCAGGCTGGCGCTGGCCATTACCACACCCGGTGCAGTGCGCGCAGTGCTGTGTTCAGGGCGGACGCTGCAGCTTCAGAGCAACCGTGGCGCTTTAGGAGAGAAGAGCGGCGGTACAAATACAGTGTGGACCACCCGGTAGCCGTGTGCGCCACACCACCGACAACGTCAACGTTGTCAGGATCGGGGCGGCGTGAAGGCCCCAAGCAACCCGCAGTCGGACTGCAGAGCCCACAACGACAGCTGATGCAGCGACGCTGGCGATGCTATGCCGACGAAGGCTGGTGGTGCAGGGCAGGCTGTTTAGGTAAGACGTTTGCTTCCGCATCCGACAACGCTAGCCCTGGGCAGTTGGGGTTTTGTCGTTATGTGTCAAACCCGAGTGACGCGACTCTCGGTCCACGGGCGGGAAGTAACCATGTCAAAGGCCTCGCCGTTGTCATCCGACGCATAGCTCCCGATATGCCGCTGCCCCACACGTCCCTCACTTGGCAGTGCCAAGTTGGCACTTTCAAGTCGATTTCAACCGGTCTCCCGTCGTGGGAACGCTGGAGGCCACCCGTTTGTCATGCTGTCGAAAGCATGCGTGTCAACGACCTTTCGCCAAGATCGCACTTCAACGCGCAAACCGGAGCTCTGCCTTTGCTGCGGAAATGCTCAAATGATCCCCTAGCACAGTCACCTATCTCCTTCGCGCGGTGTGCTCGCCTCATGCCTGCCCATTACGAGCCTGTGGGCTGGATCAAACCGCATGAACTTGGTTGCAGTATGCGACGACTGGATCTCGCAAGACGAGCCCAGCCACCCGACTTTTCATGCCAATCAAAGCGAGCAGTTATGCTTGTCAAAAAGATCGCGCGACTCTCCACAGCGATATCTTGGCATGAGCGGTCGCTGGAGACCCTCGAAGGCGTCGCTGTGACGCTTCACCACGGCACAAGATCCGCTTCGGGCGCCCAGCTTTGGCTTGGCAACCCATTCTTGCATTTGCCGAGGCTCGAGCACACATCCGACACAAGTTCCAATCGATCGATCCGCCATGAAGTTGCTGGGGCTGCTCGCCTTGAGCGCGATGCCTCTCGGGGTGCTGGCCAAAAGCGCCTCGCTCGGCGTCAAGCCGTCTTTGCTGGCGAACAGCAAGGAGCGCACCGTGTCGTTCGCCGCCTTGCCTTTCGACTTGCCGAGCACCACGCTCGTGTCCGAGGGCGTGGCGATGCACGCGCTCAAGAACGACTACTACGAGGGCATTCTGGGCCCCGACGGTCGCATCGGCTGCACGGAGTCGGGCGAGATCGAAGACAACGGCGAGATCGCCGTGGTGCTGGCCTTTTCCAAGTGCCTCAACGACACGGCGCTGGGCATCATCGATCAGTGGGTGGAGCAGGTCAAGACGACCATCGCCACCATCGCCTACACGGCCGACCTGCAGGTCACCTTCCAGTCGACCATGGTGCCCGGGGCCTGCGAGGAACGCAGCGAGAAAACGAAACAGGGACTCGAAGACCCCGCCATGGTGGACCAAGCAGGTGCCCCGTACGAGCCGCCCATGCTGCTCGCCAACGAGGTGCTTCCTAGTGATCTCAAGCGGCTCGAGGCGTTCCCTTCCCTCGGCCAAGTGGTGAACCTCGCCGACGACGACGTGTCCTTGGCTGTCAACCCGATCGCCGTCATCTCGTTCATCACCGGGGAGACGTCGTTCGCCGAAGTCATCGGGTTCGAGGCCAGCGCCCACGTGTCCAAGACGTTCAACTTCCAGATCTGCCAAGGCGGCACCAACTGCGAAGGCACGTTCGAGAACTGCATCCAGCTGACCGAGGTGGTGGACCTGTTCATGTACAACCCGTTCACAGTCACCCGTTCGCTGCAGTGCGCCCACCTGGACGACGGTGTGCCCGTCACGTACCTGGACGAGTATGGTGCTCGCCAGTGCTTCTGCAACTGCCCTGCTGGCTACGAAATGGGGGAGAACGAGTACGGCCAGCCGGCGTGTAAGAAGGTTGTCGAAGAAACTTGCCCCTGTGTCTGGGCCGAGTGCAACGGCTTCAAGCACGAGGTCACGACCGACGAGGCCGTGTGTCTGTTCAAGGACGTCGGCACCAACTGGGGTCTCCCTGTGCCATTCCCCACGGACGGCTACGTTGCGGACAAGCGCGACACTCTCACGGAAGGCAACTTGGACCCCCGCATCACTGTCACGGCGGAGCGCGAGCAAGATAACGAGTACAACGGAGCCGATATCCGCAGCGTTGTCGGTGAAGGCGTCTCGCTGCCGTTGACATTCGCGGAGGTTGTGAATCTCGGCTCGACGGCCTCAAGCTTCACCCCTGTCGTGGGCGCTGGGTATGACACCACCACACACAGCGAGGTGACCACGTGGAAGGACTACCAGATGAACCGCGACGCCCACATCGACGATATCGAGTTCACCTCGTACGGCAAGTACAGCCTCGAGGTGAGTGCGTACGACTACTTTTCGAGCGCCACTTGCGCTGGTTGCCTGGTCATTGTCGACCAGAACCGTCCGACGGCCACGACGACGTGCCCCGAGAGCTTCTGCGACGACGTCGCGGACCCCGTTCACTGCACGAACTCGGCCGAGCTCACCGAAGCCAACCTGGAGAAGGCCAACGACCTCACCTCGCAGTACTTTGACTACGCCGACAAGGCCACGAACGACGCGTGCAGTGTCGACAACCGGTGCGACTCCAAGTCCTTCGACCGCCGCGATTTCTTCGAATCGAGTTACCAGAGCCGTGCGTGCAACAAGGCCGCCGAGTGCTTTGACCAGGAGAAGGTGATCGAG
This sequence comes from Phytophthora gonapodyides, assembly GCA_012295475.1. Lineage (NCBI taxonomy): Eukaryota > Oomycota > Peronosporomycetes > Peronosporales > Peronosporaceae > Phytophthora > Phytophthora gonapodyides. Next base: position 1,912 of record JAABLL010000387.1, on the reverse strand, counting down.
GATCTGCTTGAAAACGAGATCGCCAAGACGAACCCCCTCGTGGACGACGCCGAATCCTGCGATAACACCGCTGCCCCTGTGCCTGCTGGGCAGTGCACCAGGTGCTGCAAGATGGAGACGGCGCTCAAGGAGTGGTGGACGGACTACCGCTGCGGCTCGGACTACGACGCTCGCTCGTGTGAGGGCGACGCCGACCAGGTGTGCTCGTTCAAGCAATGCCTCGTGATGAACGGCGACACGCTCGCGACAGTCGGTGCCTCCATCACCGAGGCCGCCAAGGCAGAATCGGAATCGGTTCTCGCTCAGGTGGAGGACGAAGCGTACCAGACGGTGACCCAGATCCACCGCGCGCTCGACTGCACGTCGTTCGGGGCTACCGACGGCCAGTGCGATTTCAGCGCCAAGATGTCGGAGCTGATCGACACGAACGAGAAATTGAACTTCGCCCCGGCCTACGGCTCCCCGGAGCCCACCGACTACGTTTTCTGGCGCTACAAGACCGCCGCGGATTCGTGGCAGCTGTGGAAGACCGAGAAGCACACCGAGTACGGCGAGCTCGTGTACGAGAACGACGACGTGCTGACCTTCTCCAACCCGGAGACCAAGGTCACGCTCGAGGCGTGGACGCAGTGCGGCCTCGTGCGTCGCTTCTTCTTCTACGTGCACCTGCACGTCAACAGCCCCGTGAGCGTGTGCGATAAGTTTAGCAAGATGTGGTACCAGACGTCGGTGTCCAGGCTGCCCATCGAGTCGGGCATGTGCGCGTACCCGGGCAGCGACTTCGCCGAGCTCACGTTCGACTTCCACCCGAACGCCGGTCTGCAGTACTCGCGCGAGGAGCTGCGTATGAAGGTGTCGAAGGTTGAGTGTACCGGCCGACTGGAGAACCGAGACCCCGTGTCGATCTTGAGCGTGACGCAGGACTCCCCCGAGATCGTCACTCGCTTCGCTGTTGCCATGCTCAACAAGGCCACGACCGAGGCTGCGACGGACTTCCACGTTTCGTGCGAGTTCACGTACGCGCGGTACAGCGGTACCGCTCGAACGGAGACTTGCGAGCGCGACTTCTCTATCAAGGACTGCAAGGGCCCAGCCTTCGACACGCCCAACGGCGAATGCGAGTACGAAGCGTGTGCCGGTGACGAAGAGGCCGGGCTGTACGAGGCGTGCGGCGGCACCATTGTCACGGCGGATGAGACCTGCACCATTGTCACGACGGGCGAGAAGCCGTGTTGCCAGGGCTGCGGATCTACGGAGGTCACGTGCACGGCGCTGCTGGACTTGCCCAACGCCGACGCCGACATCATGCGTTGCGAGCCGAACTCGGACGGTGCCTACGCGAGCTACGGCGCCTACGCCACGGTGCTCCTCACGGAAACCGCTCAAGAACACCCGGCCGCCATGGCCTTGCTGGCTTCCACGGCGCTGATCGCTGTGGTGGCGCTCGTTGTTGTTCGCCGCAGAGTCGTGGCGTCGCACTCGGCCCAGACCGCTGACGATGCGTACTACCCGTTGCTTCACTAGGCTCTTTGACTTAACGAGCACAGCTTGCTGAAACGAAATCGTTTTGCTTTCTTTCTTGTCGTGTGCACTTCGTTTGGAGAATCGTTTCCTCGACTGGTAGCATAAGTTGCCATCCGATAGTACAGTATACCGCGTAGGATAGCAGTTCATACTGCATGGGAGCGAAACCCATTTTTTTCTTTCGTGAACTGACAGCTCGCGCGTCAACCTTGCTAAACAATCATGTTCATGCTCATGCTCAACGCCTACTATCCAAAGCTGCATAACTGAGCTACTTCATCGCAAGTGGAGTTCCAATCTACAACACGTTCACTCCAGCAATGGGTAGTACGCGTCCTCCTCAACACTCGCACGCCTAGCAACATCCGCACGACGCTTGACAACCACC
>JAABLL010000386.1:0-15866 GCA_012295475.1 Phytophthora gonapodyides | reverse complement strand
GAGGCAGTCAGTTCGCTTGCCATTTTCGCGGGATCTTTTCCTGTGAATTTTATTGGATAAAAAGATTGCGGCTTTAGCAGAAGGTTGCCTTCACTTTCGGTGGGATAATGCACAACGAATCAAGCTAGCCAACTTGCCACTAATGCTTCCTACATCCTGGTCTTCTTGCTCTTGAGCACCAGTTCAAGGTGTCATAAAACCAAGAGAAGAGCGTATTGAAAGCGCAGACCGCAGCTTGGTTACGCACTACTTGCCCAGGCGAACCAGGGTCAAATAGCTGGTCTGCACGAGTTGAGCGGAGCACTTCACCTTGAGCTGGTCCGTTTTCTCAAAACGAGCGGTGCACGTCAGAGACGTCGATCCACAATGCCCTTGGTCAAACCCAGCGTGAGCGGTTTGAATGCACTCGATGCCTTTGATCACCTCAATGGTCATGTCTTGGGTCGTTGCCTGGTGGTTCACGAGCACGTTCACTTGGTACATACCAGGGGTTTGAACCCGTACGACGCCTTCCGTTGCGGTCACATTGGGCACGTTGAGGCCGAAGATATAAGCAGGACTTTGCCAGCAGATCAAGTCACCCTGCACTTTGCTGGCCGCTTGTATCGAAATCACCGCCGGGTTCTCCTGTGTGAACTGCAGGGTCTTCACCTCCGCTTTCAGCTGTGCAACCAGCTTGTCATTCTCGATCAATCCTTTTTGCAGCTTTGGGACCCATTCCTCAAGCTCTTGTATGGCAGAACCTTGATGTTCGACAGAGCCCAGACAAGTAGACTCGACTTGTTCCTGCAAGTCGCGGAGCTTTGATTCCAGAACGTCAATTCGCTCCACCGAGATAGGCAGGAGATGGAACGAATAGACCACAACCCGAGATTTCCGCAAAACTTGGACTTTCACAGGAAGTTTCAACTGAAAGACGCCATCCTTGAAATGCTCGAACGTCGGGAAGTTGTCTGGGTCGTCAGAGTCAGAGTCGCTACAAGGAGACTCAAGAAGATCTCGGAAGCACTACAATGTCAACACACAAGCAACATCAGCACTGTTCCCACGCACTGTGCTCTCCTTTCAACCGCACCTCGACGTAATCTGACGCCGTTCCACCCGGCATCACGTTGCTAGAGTCAACGAAGTCGTCCAGACCAAGCTCCGTTGTACACCTCAACTCATCCATAAGTGAATATTCCACCTCGCTGCCGACTTGTCAATTGGGAAAATGATGCCTACCACTGTTTCTTGCTCTCCACATTCTCGAGCCAGATGCGAAGCTTCCCGCTCTTGAGCGAAAGTGCGTACCGATACGATGGATCGTCGTCGGGAGCGAATATTGTGGTGCCTTCAAACTCCAAGAACTCGTGCGATGGGGTCTCGGGCAATGATGAGCCCGACGGACTTTGAGGCATCGTCGTTGGCTGAACTCGAACGTTTCTGGCTGCTTCAACGCCTTCAGTCGAGCTGCTGGCATTTCCAGGCTTCATGGTGTCGGACATTTCAGACTGCTGGAACGGGATCTGGCGGAAATCGGGAAACTTGGGGTGTGAGCGGTCCACGACGCCTTGCGGTCAAGTGGTTTCAGGAACACCTCTTCAGAAAGGCTATCGGCTCGATGGTTGGTTCCGGGTTCTCGAGTTCTCGTTTCGAAGAGGGTGTATGGGCTTTTGACCTGCACGTGACTCAACAGATCGTGGACGTTGAGCGTTCGATCGAGGCGCCAGTGGTTGAATCGAGTGTACCGGAGTCCCGCCATCGCTCTCGTGCACACATGCGAATTGAGAAGACATGACAACGTATGAGTTTTGTTTTGTCTTCCCAGCGCGGCCAGCATTTGCTGCAAAGGTCCAAGCTCTTGGATGGGTGGTGCTGCTCGCTCCACAGCATCTTTCGGAGGTGACGTGACCCTATTTACTGGATCAAACTTGGACAATAACGCAGCTCTATCCGCAGCACTGAGCTGTTTCAATAATTGCTGAAATGCTTTCTCGGCAGACACGAGTATTGTCTTTGTCGGCCGAGTTGGTGGTGGAGAGTCCTTTGCGTTTGCGAATGGCTGGAGAGTTTGTTTAAGAGCAGTCAACCTCGCTGAGGTCTCCGTTCCAGTCAGAATGTACACTCCGAGATCGCTTCAAACCAGCGCATCTTCAAATCGCCCTTCATTCGACGCAAATGAGTTGTGGGCTCGCTCAGATCTGGCGGCGTTTTTGAGATCTTGAAGCTGCTTCTTGTAGCCTCCGTCGGGTACTTGGATTTGAGCAGGTTCATCCACGTCGCTCTCTCTTCTCGGGACAGCATCGGGAACAGATTCTTCAACATGTTCAAGCGGATAGCAAAAATGTACGCGTGATTCACTTCATGCTGCGATGGAGGAGCTGAGCGCTCGTCAAGTTGTGGTGGTGCAAGAAGTTGAGCATAATCATCTCAAAGCGGTCGATGGAGGCCAATCCAGTCGACTGCGAGGTGGGACGTCCATCGGTTGTGTCCTCCTCGATCTCAATATCGAACTCGGCGGCGCTGATGCTGGCCCATCGCTGCCTCCGAGCTTTCGTTCTCATTCTTCTCGAACGCTTTGGGCAGCAACTTCCAGTGCGCTTCGGTCAAGCACGCGGCCAGATCACTCACAAAGAATAACTCTATGTCGGGGCTCAGCAGCTTCAAGAAGAACACGTCCTTGGGGCCATCTGCTCGCTTCATGTGCCATTTTCCTCTGTCATATCTCTAACTTGACCCGAACACGTCGCCCGATGCAAGCGGAAGAGTGAAATCCAGCGTCACCTCCGTAAAGCAACGCCCAGTTCCTCGGTTCAAGATTGGATCCAGTCTTAACTGACGCCAAATGAGCAATGAGACGATGCAACTATATCCCCTCTTCATCCGAGTCTTCTGGACCACCTCCTTTTGCTACTCGAGATGACTAAGACGTAGCGCCAAATCGAGAAGGTGAATTGTTACAGCGAGTGAAGGTGCTCGCAGACGTGCTTCTTCAGTTGAAAAAGGCTGTCATGACATATCAGGCAGCGTAACCAGACTAAAGGAGAACGCTTACGTGTATTTGGATATTGAAAAATGAAAGGGTGGTTGAAGAACTTGTGCTTGGCAACCAGAGCGCACTTTTCTAACTTCCGACTCGCGTCAATGTCAGGAAACTGGCGGTTATCTGGTCGGCCGTGCACACGCAGGAAACACATCTTCCCGTGGACGTCGAAGTGCTGGTAGACATCGCGGAACGATTCGGCGTCTACCAAGTCCACGATAGCGCAGAGAATCATGTCTCGGCCGCTGGAGCTGAAGCTTCCGGCGTTGTGGGTGATGGCTCGGCAGATCTGCGCGCTTGTGGCTAACGGAACATGCACAGGGTAGTCTGGGTCGTCCACACTCAAGCCTCCTCTTCGACTCAGTAAAAGGAGACCTTGTTGGTCCTGCAGAGCGCAGATGAGCTGGTCCAGCATTGACGAGTTGGTAGCGTATACCCTGGCAAAGCCAGCTTGGACGTGGGCGAATGGCACGTATTGGAAGATGCGAGCGACGTCGTCGATGGTGACGGCTTTGGGCACGTTCGGGTCTGAGATGCTCCGACTCACAAGCAGAGTCTTCTCCAGCTCACGAACTCGCTCGAATTAAGGCGTCCGAGAGTAGAAGCTCTGTACCAGCGCGGCGGCCATCGCATCCGGCGACGTCGAATCTGGCACTATACAAGGTGGTGTAGCTTCTGGAAGGTAGATGGCGCCTTGGATCCCGGCCGACATCTTCTCCAGCAGCGTTCTGTAGCAACCATGATCCCTGGTATCTTGAGCAACGTGGCACAACACGCCGCGGCCTCCACGGCCTGCACTTCATCCAGCTTCACCTCCGTAAACACGGCAAATGACGCGAAGTTTCCGCGCTCCAGTTCGTACGATCGGATCCACTCCTCCACAGTCTCTCCTGAGGCCAAGTGAGCGTTGAGACGCTGCAACTGGATCACCTCCTCGCCCGCGTCTTCTGGACCTTTTGCCACTCGCGGTGAGTACAGCGACGGAAAGATGGCGCTACTAGACCCAGAAGCCGTGCATAGCTCGGAGATTCGGCTTACAGCGGGTGAAGGTGGTCTTGGACGTGCTTCTTAAGTTGGAAAAGGCTATCGTGACATACCAGACAGCATAACCAAGCTTGAGGAGAAATTTTACTTTCATTAGGTTATCGAAAAATGAAATGGTGACGTTACCCTTGGAGTACTTGTCTTGGCAACCAGAGCGCACTTTTCTAACTTCCGACTCGCGTCATCGCCAGATAACTGGTAATTGCAATGCGAGCCGAGCACAAGACCGATAGCTCATCGCCTTCTGCAACGCTCAAGGTACATGCCAACACTGTGCTTGATCTTTGACCAACGTTACCATCGTTATAGTTGCAGAAGACAACCTGGACGGAATGATCCCCTTTCAACAGCTGAAGATATTCACCGTCACATTCCGCGGTGTAATTGACAGTGACTGTCACTTGGTAAGTACCTGGCTGCAACTTCCGGATGATGCCATCCCTTCCGTTTGAGTGACCCCCCGTGGCCGACCAGCAGATATCATCGTCGGAAGTCTTACGAGTTGCTTCGGCCTGAATCGTCAGAGGAATCATTTCGATTTCTTTAATCTTGCGGTGAAGCTCCGAAACCTCCGCGTCGGTCTCCTCCGTCACAAGCAGGATATTCTGCATCGTTTCTTGTAGCTCCACCACTGTCGTACTTTCGTCATCTTGGCGGAAAGACATTTCTGACATTTCTGCTTGGAGCTTCTTCTCAAGCTCCACCATTGCCGTGCTTCCGGCTTCTTGGTGAGACGTCACCTCTGCCTGGATCTTCCTCACTGTTTTCTGAAGCTCCCAAATCGCCGCGCGTCCTCCTTCAGCACGGAGGGCTTCCATTTCTCCATGAAGACTTCTTACACTTTGTTCCAGCACGTTAATTCGTTCCACCAAAAGTGGCTTCTTCTCAAGCTCCCCAAGTGCCGCGCTTCCAGCTTCTTGGCGACAGAAATTCGCCGCCTGAAGCTTCTCCACCGTATCCTGAAGCCCCACCACTGCCATGCGTCCGCCATTGAGATGAAGTGATCTCATTTCCTCCTGAAGATCCCTCATTCTCGACTCCAGCACATCGATTCGTTCCACCGAAATTGGCTCCATATCGAACGAGTAGGTTGCCACGCTTGTCTGCGAAAGCACCTGGACCTTCACGGAGATTTGAAGGCGAAACGAATTGTCTTTGGTGCGCTTGAAGGCTCTGGGTATCTCCCCTGCCTCTTCAACCGTTTTGTTGAGCAACGTCCGAAAATGCTGGCATAGTGGGGAACGCGCGTTAAACTCTCAAATTGAACAACAAAACACGCCAAAGCTAGCTCACCTCAACGTAGTTAGCCTCATTATGACCTGGAACGGCGTTGTTAATGTCCACGTAGCTGTCGATGGTCAGATCGCTCGTGCACCTGTGCCACATTTGTTAGCTACCAGAGTAAAGGTCATCGCATGAGTGAGTCCTCGGTTGGTTACATGCTTACCACTGCTTCTTGCTCTCGCAGTCCTCCAACCAGATTTGCAGCAATCCGTTTCTCAACGACAGCTTGTAGCGGTAGGTCGGAGCTGGAGGAGCTATGAAGCACGTGGTGCCGTCGACTTCAACGAACTCTTGCATGGACCCAGACGAACGCGCAAGAGAGCTCGTGACCGGCTGAACTGGCATCGTCAAGTTCACTGCAGCTGCGTCGGACGTGGTGTCAGCTGCACAATTGCTATCGGACTTCATGAGGTCGGCCATGTTGGTTGTTTGTTTGGCGTGGTGGGTGGGCTTCGTCGCTGGTTCTCGCTACTCTGGCGCAAATTTGCAAGTGAACGAACAACCACGCCTTTCGCTACGTATGTTGTTCTATCCCGGGCAAGTCGTCGACGACGGCTGTGCAGCTTAAAAATGAGTGAACATCCCGTTGCAGATTCTGACCGTTCCGCGGGAAAGTCTTCAACAACTGGAAAGCGACGTTGAGCTCTTGTGTACATGTAACGCCATGCTGTCGCTTGTCCACCGTCTCCTTCATCGAGCCAGAATCGTGTCGGTGGAAGTCTCCAGAGGAAAACTTGGGTTCTTGCCGACTCTGCAGACATCCCTCAACTTCTTGATTTTAAGTATTTATTCATCATCCCTTGCCCCCCTTTTGGGTTCGAGAGCTGCACTATTGATGCCATAGATCATTTGTGTGGACTTATACATGTACCCGTCGTCAAGTTTGAAGACGACGTTGGCCTTCTTGGGAGTATATTTTTCCATGCAGTTCATTCATGAATTTGCGCCTCCGCAGATAGCTCATAGGCAGCACGCGCCAGGAGCGACCGAAAAACAATAAAGCGAGAAAAAAGTTTGAAGCTCTTGTGTCGTGTAACTACATGGTGTGTCTTCGCTCTCGGTCTGCTCCTGGTCATGGTCGTGCAACTTGCAGAAGACACCACGATCACGACTCTCATCGTCGAAAACGATACAAAGTGGTTTTCGCGTCTCAAATGGTGTACGGTACATCATTTAAGCTTCCAGCTCATCCCACAGCCATGAGCACCTCGGCCGGCGACCCAGACGGCGACGTTGTCATGACCGTCCCCACTTCCCCACGCAGGTTCCCATCCACGGACCATCCTTCTCCCTCTCATCTACTCTCCATCGTGGCCGCTGGCGAGCTGCCCTCGCTTCCTGTGGACGTAGCAGCGAGTGATTCCCCGGAGGCTGTCGACGCCGTGTTGACGCCGTTTCTGCCGCTGCTAACGCGCCTCCAGAGCTCGCGCCGCCGCGCTTCCGCCCCTCATTCGACGCCGCAGGCTACTGCTTTGGATGCCGCGCTTCTCCGCGTTGAAAAGGCGGCCAAATGGCGCCAGTACGTCCAAGTGTTCGCAGATTTCACCCCTTCCCAGCTTCAAACCTCTGTATCTCCCGACGCAGATGCCGCTTTCCGCCGCTTTGAGCAGGGATCCGCGGTTGAGAGGGTCAAGATCGTGCTGGGCGAGTGGCTGCTCGCCACGCCCGGAAGTTTGGCGTCCAGCGAGCTCTTTCTGCACGAGATCTACCAGGAGGAAGTGGCGGCCATTCTGGTGCAGATGCTGGCCAGCCCCAAGCTCCAGAGACAGCAGAACGCTGAAAACAACCCTCTGGGCATCCGAGCGACGGTTTTCAAGGCTCTGGAAGTGCCTGTGGGCCCCGTACTGCTCGCCCGAGTGGCGGTGAACGACCCGTCCAGTGTCGAGCAGCTCATGGACGCACTCGTGGCTGCTGTGGTGGACGCAACCATCGAGAAAACCATGGCACAGCAGGAACAGGAGGCACTAAACAGCTCTACGACCATGCTGGAGAGCGCGCACAAGGCCTGTTTGCAGCTAGCCAGCCTGGCACCACTATATGCAGCCAGACTGCGAGCCAAGCTGAGTCAACAAACCACGTCGCTGCACTGCGCAGCCATCGCTTTTGAGCTGCTGACGTGTTGCACCAGTCGTGAGGATGTCAGCGTGTTCATGTACCAGTGGCTGAAGAGAGACGGCGCCCCAGGCTCGGCGTTGAGGACTTACGTACAGCTGGCTAGTCGGGAAGGTGCTTCTGCCACTGCAAGCGACTTGCAACAAGCTGGCACTGCGAACTTAACCAAGATCCGGACGGTGCTGCTGGACACGTTGGCCAGCGCCAACTTGAACGTGTCACCGTATGAGCTGACGGCGGCTCTGGGCGTCTGCGTCGGACTTCAAGTGCTGGGAAGCTTCCCGCTGACGGAACCGGAGCGCATTCGACTGCTGCAAAGCCTCGACAAGGTGGCTCCATCGTCAACGTCCTCGCGGGCGGTTAGTCTAGCGTTCATTGTGGTCGTGCTGCTGTGGTATCCACTCGCGCCTGCGTTGAGCAAGGCCCCAGGCCAGCGTGACGAGCACACCAAGACCGCCGTGACGCTTTCTCAACAAGTGCTGGTGACGCTGTTCCACGCGCGAGACGCTGGTGCTGGGCCGCTGTTTGTGGTCTCGGCAGTGCTGTTCTACACCAAAGCGCCAGCACTCGTGCCGTTCCTCGCGTCGGTGATTGGATTCGATGGAGACACGTGCAACGCCGCCTCGACGTCGGCTGTAGGCTGCGGTATCCAGGTGCAGCAAGCGCTGCGAGCAGAGTATCTCCACGTGTTTGGCGACGTGGTGCTCAAGCCGGTGCTGACGGAGAATCTACTGGCTCGCGAGGTGCTGACGTTCCCCCCGGCGACTCGCGTGTCGGCGCTAGACGCCGTGTCGTCGGGCCACGGTCAGCACGAGTTCACGCTGCGTGGCCTGCACGGCTTGCTGTGCGAGAAGTCTTTTCTGCGGCACCATCACGCGCATCGGCTTGAAAGCTGGCTGGCTACGCAGATCGGGGAGCAAGCGGCCTTGCCAGTGCATCCGCTGCTCGTGAGTTTGCTGCTGGAGTGGGTTGAAAACTACGTCATGGCCTTCGAGTACCCGATCGCACAAGCTCCTCGGCGTCTCCAGCTGTCCATCGTGCCACTACGGAGCTCAACTTTAGCCAAATGGCTCGCGGCGCCGTACTTGGAGCGTGCGTACAACCCCGAGAAAGGACGCGATCATGAGTTGCTGTGGGCACGCGGAGTGCTGGGGCTGACGTACGCGCTGCAGTTCAACCAGCGACTGCGCCACGCCACCATGGTCGCCGGCAGTAAGCTGAGCAGTCTGGTTTCCACGTCATCGGTGGCGTCAGGTGCTTCAGTCTCCGCTGCGCTCGGGCCGGGTGCCGACATCTGCCTGCACTACGACCTGAGCGCCTTCCCTCTTCGGAATATCGTGACGCAGGCTCTTGCACACGGCGATCAGGGCGGCGCGTTCGAGTACGTTGCTCCTACGTTGCTGAAGCTCATGATGGAGGAACACCCGCAGCTTTTCGACGCTGCAACAGCCTTAGTGTCATCAGGATCGACGTTGCAGTTGCTGCCGCTTGCAGCCAGCCCTCGGGACGTTGCAGAGCGTGAGCTGGCCAGTAGCTGGTTCCGTCGTCGCCGAAAGTGCGGAGAAGTGCCGAGCGTTCGCGCTGTGCAGAGTTACACATCGTGGACGGCAGTCCAAACGCTTTTGCTGGAGCTTCAGTCAGCGCCCATTGACGTGGTTATGCGCGAGCTTCCCGTTCTTGTCGACGGCTTCGTTCCGTACGCCGTCTTGCAGTCGTACAAGTCGCCAGCTTCGTGCGGACAAGTGGCAGCGTTCTGCGCCCAACTCGCAGCGCTTTACGAGACTCGGACTCGTCGCGAACAAGGAGCAGGGATCTCGCTCTTGATGCGACTGGTGCATGCGATGTGCTTCCCTGATGCGCTTTGGCGCCAGCAGCAGGTGAACACTCAACAAGGAGGGGCTCTACGACTGCTGACGTACAGCCAAGTGTTGGAGGAACCGTTCCGTGTCGTCGACGATGCCCATGACGGTGTATTCCTCCAGCCAGCGTTGCTGCGCGTCCTGCTTGGACTCGTCCGCGACGTACGAGCAGCAGCCAATGTTCACGTGACCAAGTGCGACCCAAGCTTGGTTCCTGTGGAGGGCATGGCTGGCTCAGCGTCAATGACTGCCAATGTGCAGCAGCACCAGCTTCTTCAAGATTGTCTACTGACGCATGGCCTTCTCAAGCGCCTTCAAGCGTTGAACTCCGAGGCCAGAGGTGACGAAGTGGCTCAGGAAAGTCGCGTGTTGCTGTGTAGTTTTATCAACGAGCTGCTGGCTGCAGACGCCGAGGCGTCAGCTCCGTCACCGCCGCGACTGCTGCTTGCGATCCACACACAAGGCTACGAGGCGACGTTGGTCCCGACGCTGGTGGCGAACGTGCCGGCCATGAAGATGCTGTGGGATCACTGGATGGCATCAGGTTCTTCTTCTCGTGCGACGACGGCCGGGACCAAGCCGCTCATGGAGTTCGTGGCGGAAGGCGCCGAGAAGGACCTGCCCAAGTGGCGCTTCCGGCTTCGTGTGGTGCTTGCGTTGTGTGCTGCGCATCTTTCCGGAAGCCGTCAGAGCGCGGCGATGCAGCAGGCGCTTCGTGTCGTGTGGAACAAGCTGCGCAATGGCGTCGGAAGCTCCGGAGAGAACAGCGCGGGATACGTCAACCTCTTGGCGGAGGTGCTGCCCTGGATCGTGGACGCGTGCTCGCAGAACGCCGACCTCAGCGCAGAACTGGTTCATTTCCTGTTGAAGCTGCAGAGACAACAACAAAGTGGATCTAGCAGCAAGGGGAGAGACAATCGACGAGCAGCGGAGGCCGGGAAGCCCCAAGAGCAGCGACAACTGCTGGAGCAGGTGCTACGTGACACCTACGCGTCCTTTCTTGACCAGATTTAAGCGGCAACCGGTTCACCAAGACGACGCTGGGCAGTGTAGGTGAGCCACGTAGAGACTAACAGCGACCCATACATGTTGTGCTGATTGAACGGAGCTGCGGTGAAGGTGAAGCTAATTCTGCACAAGCCCCGATGGTGAAACGCCTGGACTAACCAACAGCCTCAGCGTCGAGTCAAGTCAAGCCCTGCGTGTTGCATTTGGACAAGGGAAATGAACGGCAACTCGGCGCTGTCACGAGCCGACAAAGTGTCTGCCATCTCTTCAGCATCGTCCACAGCTTCAGGTTCGACTCCAAGGGCCTCAAAAGCGCTGAGTCCGAGGTCAGCTGAAGCTGTAGCCAAGGAGTCAAACTCGTGGCATGAACCTGCGAGCGGCAGTGGACTCGCGTTCTCCATCAAGGTGAATGGTTCGTGGCTATCTGCTTAGATCGATTGGGTTCTTACTCCTGTTTGGTACGTCGTGGTAGACTTTTCGACGCAAGAAGCACGTTCGAGAGCGGCTCCACCCGTTGGAAGGCGAATCTCCTCGACATTCGCGGCCTCCGCACCAGCAGCGCCATCTTTCCGTCGCTGTGACGTCACCTTCTCGCCACGGCGCTACTCCTTACTCACCGCGAGTGGCAAAAGGTCCAGAAGACGCGGACGAGGAGGTGATCCAATTGCAGCGTCTCAATGCTCACTTGGCCTCAGGAGAGACTGTGGAGGAATGGATCCGATCGTACGAACTGGAGCGTGGAAACTTCGCGTCGTTCGCCGTGTTTACGGAAGTGAAGCTGGATGAAGTGCAGGAAACGTACGTTGAGCAGGCGGGGAGGCCTAACGCAGTGGAGGCCGCGGCGTGCTGTGCCACGTTGCTCAAGATGCCAGGGATCGTTGGCTGCTATAGAACTCTGCTGGAGAAGATGTCGGCCGGGATCCAAGGCGCCATCTACCTTCCAGAAGCTTCACCACCTTTTATAGTGCCAGATTCGACGTCGCCGGATGCGATGGCCGCGCTGGTACAGAGCTTCTACTCTCGGACGCCTTACTTCGAACGAGTTCGTGAGCTGGAGAAGACTCTGCTTGTGAGTCGGAGCATCTCAGACCCGAACGTGCTCAAAGCCGTTTCCATCGACGACGTCGCTCGCATCTTCCAGTACGTGCCTTTCGCTCACATCCAAGCTGGCATCGCCAGGGTGTACGCTACCAACTCGTCAAGGCTGGACCAGCTCATCTGCGCTCTGCAGGACCAACAAGGTCTCCTTTTGCTAAGTCGAAGAGGAGGATCGAGAGTGGACGACCCAGACTACCCCGTGCATGTTCCGTTAGCCACAAGCGCGCAGATCTGCCGAGCCATCACCCATAACGCTGGCAGCTTCAGCTCCAGCGGTCGAGACATGATCCTCTGCGCTATCGTGGACTTGGTAGACGCCGACTCGTTCCGCGACGTCTACCAGCACTTCGACGTCCATGGGAAGATGTGTTTCCTGCACCATTTGAGCTTCGCCGAGGGGATGGACCAGCTGGAACTCGTCGTGGACGCCTTGCCAAATGCTGGCGAGTCGCTCTTCCGCTTGTATCTCGCTACGTGTTCGGGCCAAGTTGGAGACTTGACTGATGAGAAAGGCGCAGGAGGCGAGCAGACAACCCCGACGAGTCCCAAGGACGTGTTCTTCTTGAAGCTGCTGAGCCCCGACATGGAGTTCTTCTTCGTGAGTGATCTGGCCGCGTACTTGACCGAAGCGCAGTGGCAGTTGCTGTCCAAAGAGTTCGAGAAGAACGAGAACGAACGGAAAGCTCGGAGGCAGCGAAGGGCCAGCATCAACGCCTCCGAGTTCGACATTGAGATCGAGGAGGACACGACCGATGGACGTCCCTCGTCGCAGTCGACTGGATCTGCCTCCATCGACCGCTTCCAGATGATTATGCTCAACTACTTGCGCCACCACAACGTGTCGAGCGCTCAGCTCCTCCAACTGGTGGCCAGCACGTTCTTGTCGATGCTGGGCGAGAAGGAATGCAGCCAGCTCATTGACCAGTGCTGGGCTCGCTTCCCTCTGGACGGTCAATGGTCGAAGGCTCTGGCGGTGGTGCAGGATCTAGCCAGCGAACGGAGCTCCATGTCCCCGCCATCCTCGCCAACGTCGCAGCATGAAGTGAATCACGAGTACATTGCCGCTATCCGCTTGAAGATGTTGAAAAAGCTGTTCCTGATGCTGTCCCGAGAAGAGAGAGCGACGTGGATGGACCGACTTAACGCCAAGTACCCGACGGAGAGCTACAAGAAGAAGCTCCAGGACCTCAAAGACGCCGCTACTGCTGCTCTGAACGCGCCGCCAGATCTGAGCGAGCCCACAACTCACCTACCTCGAATGAAGGGCGATCTCAAGATGCGCTGGTTTGAGGCCATCATGGAGCACATTCTGACTGGAACGGAGACCTCAGCGAGGCTGACTGCGCTCAAACAAGCTCTCCAGCCATTCGCAAACGGAAAGGCCCCGCCCCCGCCAACGCCGCCGACAAAGCCAACCCTTGCGTCAGCCGAGAAAGCCTTTCAGCAATTACTGAACCAGCTCAGTGCTGCGGACAGAGCTGCGTTGCTGGCCAAGTTTGCTCCGCTAGATAAGGTTCCACCACCTCCGAAAGAAGCTGTGGATCGCGCAGCTTCGCCCATTCCAGAGCTCGAGCAGTCTTGTCTTCAGTCGACGCTTAACCCTGAGATCCAGAAAGTGCTTAAGACTCTACTGGATGTGCGGCCGGAGACTGACGTGCTGGAGTTGCTGCAGGACGCACTTGATGTGGTGAACGAGGACGTAAAATCCAAGGCTGTGGGCGGAAATAACGACGACGCAGCGAACATGTCCCGCCGATTGAAGCGCAAACTCACGGCTGTCAGCGCTGTTGCAGAGCCGATGGAGTGGCAAGAGTTCGTCAAGATCGGCTGCCTAGATGTTGGTTGCCAGACGAGTTTCGAAAGCGAGCAGGAGGCTGAGGCACCCAGTGGCTCTGGAGTGGTTACGACTGCTGTCTCCCCTCGTGATTCTTCAAGGGTATCAGCGTTGCCAAGGAAGGCTCCTCCTCTAACGCTGACAGCTCTGCTAGGGAAGAACGCGATGGGCGCCGGAAAGAGCAGCAAGAAGGAGCGGTACCAGAAAGTCAACAGTGTGGCTGTGCCTCGAGCCATCTCGGGGTTGATCACCTCGTGGCGGATGAATACCGACCAGCTCGTCCAGTTTGCCAAGAAGTCGCTGGCCAACGTCCTCAAGATCATCGCAGACGCCTACAGCGAGATGCTCACAGCCACGAGACGCAAGACGCAGCAGCAGCGGCTACCGTACGCGACTCCACGTGGCAGTGGGCGGATGCTGAGCCTCTCTCAGATCGTGTACCAGTCTTTTCTCCACAGCTACGGCCTCCCAGCTATCGCCGACATGCACCTGCTCGCCTTCTCGTGTGCCATAGAGACCTATCGCTCGCAGCACCTGCGCGTCGACTACTTCGCCAGGTTCTGCTTCGAGGAGGTGCCGAAATCCGAGCTGACGTACTACTTGGAGTTCCTCGAGTGCATCGTGAGCGACGATCTGACTGCGACCATGATGGCGAGTCATCTTACAGGCCCGACCACCACCCCTTCCTCTGCTAGTAGTATGCTAACCAACACTGGCAATTCGCGTGGTAATCCGGCGCAGAACACGCCGCCCGGAGCGTCGAAGCGGTCGCGGTTCCTCCCTCGGACAAGCGTCCCAGACAAGGAGAACTGGATCATCACGGTGGAGCGAGCCCAGGAGATCGCGCAGCTCTGCTTCCGAGATATGCGCAAGACGAGCGTCGCTGCGTTTTGCGACAACTTGGTGATCGTCGCAGCTCAGGGCAACTCGACAGCGCTGCTACCGCCTCCTCCTTCCACGGGGCCAACGGCTGAGTCCACGAACGGCGAGCAGGTGCTGAACGTCGATCATTTGCTGCAGTTGGTGGTCGCTGAGTGGAGGCAGGAACAGGTTCGACGCGAGCGCCACTTGCTGGACGCATTCCGAGCTGGCGACGTGAATGGCGACGGGCAGTTGACGTCGGCCGAGTTCACGCAGATTGTGCTGTCGATCGACGCGTCTCGGGACTTGGGCGACATTTTGCTCATGTACAGTGACACTCTACGCCGGACGCAGTGCGAGCAGCTGAACTCGCAGGTTTTCCTGCAGGTGGCGCGTGAACACGAACTGGACCGTGTGGTGTGGCAGGGCGACGGGGATCTCTTTGGCGTCGTGAACGAGGTGACCGACATGGAGGCCACCTGGGCTCACGTCCGTGGCTTCTTCGTGGGGACCCTGGAGGCCTTGGCTAGAGACTTACCGCCTAATCACTTCCTTCGAGCGTGTGAAGGCGCAGGATGCGGCTGCCTCAAGTGCCTGCTGGACGGCTACGTTGGCTTCCAGAAGATGCGAAGGGAGTTTGCACTCACGCAACCGCAGCAACAAGTGCCCGGCGCTCTGGGAAGGCGCAACTCGTACATTGGCGTGTCCTCTCAACTCGTCTGGGCGCGGTTCTGGCACCTGATGCGGCAGCTGCACGACGCTGCGGCTGAGAGCGACGGCATCGTCACGCCATGGGAGGGAGCCCAGTACATTCACGACCAACCGGTTCAACCGCTGGCGCCTCGATCGAACGCGCACCGACGAGACTCGTTGCCCAACTTTTTGTTCCCGGATACAGCGCGCATCACCGCCAAGATGAGCGAGGTGCACGTCCCGGAGGCGTTCGATGCGCCGACGATTCACGCGCAGTTCGCGTATCTGCTGAGTCACGTGTCGGTCAAGGGCCCAGACACTTCGTCTCGACCTTCGTAGCGAGTACCAGTTTTGAAGGGAATCTCGACAACCTTGTCGTGAAGGCTGCTAGTGATCGCCTCATCCAGGAAAGGTCAAGTTCTACGAAAACCTTGGACAGCGACCTATTCGCTCCATCACGCAACGATCATATTGACGTTATGGAATCCAAGCTGCGCGACTTGCAGGACGAAGTGGGTGCTCTACGTAGGAATTGCACAACGGGACTGGACTGGTCGACATTGCACGGGTTCCGACTACCAAGTGGACGTGATAGTGAACCACCAAGCAATGGCTCACCACATTGCAGCCAAGCCGCCTTCTCCGGATATGATCAAAGCGCTCTGGATCAACTTCGTCCACGTGCACTACTCAAACGAAACCTACCAGATGACTGTGAAATGCAAGCCGTTGTCGACTTTAGAGCGACTTGGATGTAGTTTGGAGATGGCTGCACGGCCCATTTCAGCCGAGGAATCATGGCATTTGCACTTTAGAAGCAGTGTCCTAAGAAAGGGAAATAAATTCCCGATACCAAGAATTGTGCCGTAGGTTTATTCATGCTACAAACTTACCCCCCCCCCCCCCTTATGCGGGTATTTCAGTTGTATGGGCGGCAACCTGATCGAGAGAACCCCCACAATTAAGCGACATCCACTACTAGGTAGGTTTTGCGCAGTAATAATGCCTGCCGGGCGTCTCCTCAGTCTTGTCACCATCGTGCTGGCGG
>JAABLL010000385.1:4407-15877 GCA_012295475.1 Phytophthora gonapodyides | reverse complement strand
CCCGAGGTCAAACTGCCACGACTGTGGTCTCCTCGGCTGCTGCTCGAGCGAGTAAACCCACCAGCCCCCGACCTCGAGTTCCGTGGAGCTGAAGGCATCCGAGACTCTTCCACGAGATCTTCTTCATCAGGAACGTCCATAACGACCTTGTCTTCATCGCCATCCTGCGCCGTTCGACGTGTGAACAGTCCTCGCGAAGACGATGGCGTCTTCCCACCAGTTGACCGAGAGCTTCGACTCGATGGCGACGCGGCGGTATTAACGCGGCTTGAACTCTTGCTTTCCTGCTGGTTCGTATCACAAGAGACTGACTGCTTCGCTTGAGCGGCACTGCTAGGAACGTCAGCGTTGGTCCAAAGCTGACCGCCTCGCTCAAGCTCCTGCACGCGCTGGATGAGTTTCTCGTTCTTGCCCTTGGCTTCCACAAGAAGAGCCTGCAATCTTTGAACATCCGCGTTCTTCATCTCGAAAATCTGTTCATCTCGCGTCAAGTTCGCTTTCGCTTCCTTGAGTTCATCTCGAAGCTTGTGGACCACCACCGATTCTTCCTCCTGCGAGGTCCCGTCTTCTTCCTGACCCGCAGGGTCGACATCCTTGTTCATTCGACGTCGTGACGGAGAAGGCAGCAGCTTCCTGGCGTTGATCTCACTCCCGTTTGCCGTCTGAATGGAAGCATTGAGCAACTTTACAATCTCGTTCAGCCGCTGCTGCACTGGCCGCCCTAGCGATTTTATCTCGCGCTCCATTGCCACCAGCAACGTGGCGGCTTCCATCGAGTACGTACGAATACTTTCCACCGCATCGCCGTACAGACGCACACACTTCGTCGCTTTGGTGAGCTCCTGACTCACGCCAACCAACTCGGGCTCTTGATCGGGGTGTTTCTCGTGTTTCCCTACGGACAAAGATGGTCGAGACGATGGCCGGGATGGCGGCGTGGCAGTCTTTTGCTGCTGTAGTTGCGTCTGTAGCGTGGCGATCTCCTCCCTCATGCGCGTCATCTCCTTGTCGTTGCGTGTCCGTTCTTCTGCGCTGGCGACGCGGTCGTTGACAATGGCTTTGTTCTTGATGTTCTTCGCTCGGTTCGCGTACTTGAGCGTGTTGAGCGTCTCCTCGAAGTTGACGCTTGCGGGGCTTACACAGGCGATCATGAGCGTACGAGCGTTGCCGCCCAGACTATCTTGTAAAAGACGGGTAAGTTTCGAGTCTCGGTAGGGCACGTGGACGTTGCCACTACCGTTTCCAGCGCTGCCAATGCGACGCTTTTCATCCCCCAACGCGCTGATGACATTGCCGAGCGCCAACAAGCCCTGGTTGATGCTCACCGACTCTTTGAAGCGTCCTGCTACGGCTCCAGTGCGCTTGGCGCGTTCGGATCCGGCCAGATCGACGAGATGGAACTTGGAGAATCGCCTGGTGCCCGAAGCCAAGTCTTTCTGCTCCAGTAACAAGGTGAAAATCGCATGGGAGCGACTCGATTGCTCGTTCATCAGCGTGCTTCCCGTGACACGCGATGCGCCTCCAACGACCAGATGCCTAAAGACCGATTCCTTCGAGTCCGCGGGCTCGGATTTCACTCCCGCGATCACGATATTCCCCTCTCCGTCTTCACGAATTGCCAACTGCTTGGACGTGGTCTCCGGGTGAAGTAAGTCTCGCAGCTCCTCGTTGTATATCTCAACGTACTCTACTCGCAGTCTTTGCTCACATCGACGCTGGTTGTCGCTGCTTTCATCCTGCTGCAGCTTCGTGAAAACTGCTTTGATCACCTGCAGTTGGTTGAAAGAAACAACCACAGAAATGGGTTAACTCTTTTCCCCTAAGCAGAGCGTCAAGCAAAACATAATTTACGCGTGGAATGATGCCCTGAAGCTCTCCATTCTTCTCACGACCACGGGCATCGAAGCCAGATCCGGCCATTGTGTGGGTCTTGCCGGTACCCGTCTGTCCGTAAGCTAGCACGGTAGCATTGTAGCCTTCTAAGAACCCTTTCACTAAAGGCGCTACGCACAATCGATACGTATCCTAAGGAGCGCACGTTAATAGTTTAGTTTTCGAGCATGGCTTTCGATGAAATGTTTCAGCTTGTCTTACCGTCTGCGAGCTGGTGACACCGAGGACGTTGTCGAAAGTGAAAGCTCGATCTCTGCCAACGATGAGCTGCTGAGGGCCCTTGCTTGCTGCGGCACCTCCATCTCGAGATGAAACGGAGCTGCTACTCGACAAACCGTCGAAAGATGCAGCAATACGGATGCAGCTCTTGGTCTGCTCCTGCTTCTCTTTGGAGCTGAGAGGCCGGATGCGCACGCACACCTTGACCGAGTCCTGCTCCTCGCCGCGGTCCTGGCGGCTCCTGTCTGCTGTCATGAAGGGTCAAATGATGCGATTCCGTTCGACGTGCTGCCCCACCAGGTGTGAAGCGGGACGCAGCAGGCAACTTCCAGCAAGCAGTTGAAAGTACTGGCCATCGTGTCGTTACGCAGAGCCTCCATTGCCGGAAGAAACGTCCAGACTTTTGCAGCATGTTTCGCGAAGACTCGCAAGGAGAAGGATATAGCTAAAGTTAGCGGAATATCTCGTTGCCAGTGCTTCGACTTCAACAGAAGAAGCACGGATAATATCTGATATTATCCGTCAACGGTCGAGTCTTGATGGGACGTGACTGATGTGACTTGACCTGCTTGATGAAAAGTGACCACAACATCGTTGTTTCAATCCCTCGAGTCATGTTGGCCATCCGTCCTGCCAGCCGCCGAGGCTGCAGTCCGCATGATGTGGCCGCTACAAGTGATGCCGAGGCCACGTCTCCACCGACAAATTCTACAGACGACTTGAGCGGTCCTGTCGGATGCAGCATAGGCATCGATTTCGGTCGAACCAAGTGCGAGGCTGCCGTTGTGACTGAAGACGGCACTGTAGCGATGATCCCGTTGGAGTTGACGGGCCCCAGAGACTGTTTCTCGTTGCCAAGCTACGTGACTATGGGGGTCACTTCTGGCTCCGCAGAATGGGAAGTCGGGCAGCAAGCGCTCAACCGCGCGAAGGCAGGCCACCCGTACACCATCCACGATCTGACTGTGCTGCTTGGAAAGAAAGTCAATGATCTCCCTCCACTGGACGTGGCTCGCTGGGCGTTCAAAGTTCAAGCCGGAAGCGCTGGTAAAGCTCTTGTAGAATGTCCCGCGAACGGCGGTGGCCTTCCTGATCTGGCGTATCCAGAACAAATCGCAGCAATGCTCTTATCGACGATCAAGCAGCGCGCCGAAGCGTTCACGGGGAGGTGCGTCACCAATGCAGTTGTGAGCGTTCCAGCCGCAGCCAACCGTACACAACGCCAAGCTCTTCGGGACGCATGCAGCATCGCTGGCCTGCAAGTCGACCGCTTCATTGTCTCCTCCTCGGCGTCCGTTGTCGCTAACGCAGATGCGGTCAGTAACAGCAGTGCCGTCCCCAAGAAGACGGTGGTGGTGGTGGATTGTGGCGGAGGCAGCTTGAACGTCACACTAGCGCAGGTGCGAGTGGATTGCTCCGAAGACGAGTTCAAGAATCCAACCACAACGATCGAAGTGCGTATTGAGGCCACGGCTGGAGATCTGGACACAGGAGGCGAGGCTCTCACCGACCGTCTGTACGATCACTTTTTCACCGAAGCCAGAGCCGTGGATGTGTCGTCAGCGAGCCCAGTGTTTTCTCGACGGCTGCGACGTGCCAGCAAGTTAGCGTTGAAAATCCTGTCCACTTCGCATCAAGCCAGCATCGATCTCCCTCCATGGCAGCCCCGGCGTGGTTCTCCGGCTAGTGGAGCAATAGCTGGCTTTTCCAGCAGCATATCGCGGGCGGACTTCGAGAACTTGTGTGGGACTGAGGTGTGGAGTCGGCTGTCGAGCCACATCGAGCAAGTTCTCGAGCTGGCGAAAGTGAAAAGGGAAGACGTCGACGCCATTTTGGTCACTGGAGGCGCCATGCAAGCTCCGAAGTTCCGTGAGATTCTTGGCGATTGCTTCGTCAAGCAGCGCCACCGAATCGTGAATTTACCAAAGCATACGACTGCCGTTGGCGCTGCATTGATCGCTGCCCGAAGCGAAGATTGTCTCGTGGTGCAGGAGTCCACACCATTGGCGCTTGGAATCCGCAGTTCAAGCGGAGATACTCTCGTAGTAGTACCGCCCAGCACACCGGTTCCAACGCGGCAAGCGCGATTGTACTACGCGAGCTGCCAAAATGAGATCACGTTCGACGTCCTGGAAGGCGTGCTAGACCCCAACCAAGGGGCCAATCGAGGTAATTCAAGCAGCTCGGAGCACTGTTTGGGTCGCGTTCTCATCGATGGAAGCCGGGCGTCTTCTCCGTTGATATTGAAGCTGGAGATCGCGTTCGAAGTTGATGAAACTAACCGTTTGGTGCTCGTGATCTCGGACGACTCGAATGATCGCTCGATGCGCTTGGAAATTGCTGGGGACGAAACGTGCCTCTCTGCTGAAGCTGTCGCTCTTGCTAGGGCTCGTCTCAATGACATCCTACGCGATGCCGCTGCTTCGGAAGAATCGAAGACGCCGTCGCCACCTTCGTTGGGCTTGGCTTCTAGCTTGGTCAACGCGCCCGTGGAAGAAGCTTGCCCCATCGATACGTTGCGCGCTTGCGTGGCGATGCTCAAGCCTATGGTGCAGGCAAACCAAGTTAGTGTCTGCATCTCGCCCGGTGACTTGTTTACTCTCCGCTCGAGGGTCGAGCAAGCGGCTGCGTGGCTCGATCAAATCGACCCAAGTCCGAATGCCAGCGGCAACGACGAGCGTGCTGCACAGGAGTACCTTCGCCAGATCCGGCTGCTTCATCTCTCCAGTACGGCAAACAGCGCGTTTATCCAGTTGCGCCAGGAGCTGAACCAGCTGAGCTGAGACGACAAAACACAGCACCAATGGCTGCTGCTCCACCACGACGATACCGCAATCATAACCACGACAATAACACGTAGCTCGTCAAAGGAACCTTTTTCGCTGCGCTTACTCAAGAGTCTGCCGTTCTTGGCTGTCACTCTACACGCCGAGCTCGTTGTTGATGAGGTCCACGAGCTTTTCGAGGTCGGCCAGCCCTTTCTTCACCTCGAACGTCCTGAGGTTGCCCTCCTTGGTGTAGAAGTCGATGAGCGGCGCCGTCTCCTGGTTGTACACCTCCAACCTGCAGCAAACATCAACTCTCAGTCCACAACCTCCAAAACCCACGCCAAAAGCTCGTCCCCACCCACCTTTGCTTCACCGTCTCAGGCGAGTCGTCAGGGCGTTGCACCAGCGACGTCGAGCCGCACGAGTCGCACACTCCTTCCACCTTGGGCAGCAGCGGGGGCATGTAGTACTCGCCCTCGTTAATGAACGCGACGTTGTAGCCGCTGCCACACTTGGTGCACACCCTGTCACAGCCACCAAATAGCACTATCGGCGTGAAACTACCGCTCCAATACTATCCGGAGTACTACTGGGGCCTCACCGGCGGCCGCTGATCTTGTCCGAGAGGATCCACTGCGGCAGGTCGATATTAACCACCAGGTCGAGCGTGGCCACCTGCTGGAAGGCCTCGGCCTGCGGCACGTTGCGCGGGAATCCGTCCAGGATGAAGCCGCGCTGCGCGTCGGGCAGCGCCAGGCGCTTCTCCATCATGTCCATGATGATCTGGTCGGGCACGAGGGCGCCGCTGTTGTTGAACTGCTTGATCTGCGCGCCCAGCGTCGTGCCCGTCTTGATCTCGTGACGCACCAGGTCCCCCGTGGAGATGGTGGGGATCTGCAGCATGGGCGCGATGCGAGACGCGTACGTGCCTTTGCCCGCGCCGGGCGCGCCCAGGAACATGATCTTGAACGACTTGGCGGCCATGGCGACGGTTGTGCAATGTGAGGGCGAGCGCGACTGACGCAATTTAGGGACGCACTTAAGCGAAGAGGTACAGTAAGCGATGACGAAGCCGGCAACTTCAACGTCAAGCTTTGCTTGATGACGAAGCCGAGGTTGCCTATCCGATGCTTGCGATGCGAGGAAGCATCGTTATCCACGAGAACTTCCCAGTCGGAGAGGAGGAGGAGGGAATGTCAGTTGTTATCAGACAGCTTGAGCTGTCTGGTCCGTTTGGACTTCGCTCTGCTTCAATATTTTCGCCCAGTTTTCTCCTGCTGAAGGTGGCGCTTGAGCCCTTTACTTGCCATTGTGCAGTCGAACGGAAGTTTATATAGGCCGGCGCGAATATCATGCTCGCTGTTCGGCGGAGAAACCAGGGCCTTAGGAAGCTTCGCGTCGTCTCAGATCCATCCATTTCATGTTCGCTGGTGATGGCTTATCCCGCGCCAGAAGGGGATGCAACGTGATGGCTCGACGAACAAGATCAAGCGAGTTGGCAATGGGTGTTTGCGCTGACGTGGTCGTTGATGACAAACATCTTGAGCTTGTCCGACTCGATGAAGTGTCTGCTGGCGGCAGCGGAGTCAGACTACCAGTGTTTCATATTCGTTTTAACTATAAAAAAAACAAAACAAGCAAGAGCAATGGTTGACAGCTCTTCGCCGCGCTCTTGGTTAGCAAACTTAACGCCGGATGTCCATGAACACCTCGCACGAGCATCGTTTTCCGGCGAACCAACATGTTCACTTGGCCTTAGTATGCCCCCAGATCTCCAATTTTCGGATACTAAAGTGGCAAATTCCCAATAACACGCATGACCATCAAGCGTCCGGCGAGTGGGTCAGCATCCCCGGTCTCCTCTTCGCGCGCGGCCCCAGTCGCCATGCCAGCACTCTCCCTTCCTTCTCTTCCTCTCTCGCTCTTCTCTCTGGTCCTCGAGTTTGCCATATTCGATTTCTCGCAGGACTTGGGGCCGCAGCGGCGCGAGCTTCCTTCCGACCCCCTCAAAGAAGTGGCGCTTGTGGCCAAGAGCTGGTACCAAGCGGTGGAGGAGCTGGCGGCCAGGATCAGACGCGACACTATGCAGTTGACGCTCAAGTTCGGCTCACGGGTCGAGGTGCTGGCCCTGAGAAGGAAAGTGCAGCTCAGAGGACGCGCAGTGAGGGACCTTCGCGTCCGGATGGGCCGCTCGGACGGCTCGCGGTTCCTGGCGGGCATCTGGTGGTGGATGGAGGACCGGGAAGTGCCTTGGGACGTGATCTTCTCGCAGATGCCAGGGCTTAAGCGCCTGGATCTGCGGCTCATGCCGCTCGAGAGCCGCCACCTGCCTATTTTGTTGCAAAATGCGGCCAAATACTGTCTGCAGCTCGAGATGCTGGTGCTGCCGAAGAAGCAGGACGTGGCCTTGATGGTCAGTTGCGCTGCGATTAATAGGGTGATGGAGGTGCTGAAGGAGGCGCTGCAGAGGTGGCACCTGAAGGGCAAGTGCGGCGGTCTCAAGCAGCTCACGGTACCCACGCGCGAAGAGGAAAACAGGTTCCAGACGAGCACGGCGTTTATTGAGAGTGTGATCGAGTTCTGCCCCAATGTGGAGTACTTGGACGGATACAACCTCGCGATTGATGACATGAACGACGTCACGTGCGCGGAGAAGTGGATGATCTCGCTGGACACGTGGGAGCAGTTTAACAAAACGTGCACCAACTTGCGCGACTTCCACTGGGTCGTCGTGCCGTTCGCAGACCCGTTTTTCAGAGTGTTTGGCGAGCACGTCAAGCCCAAGCTCAAGAAGCTAGCGCTGACGTCCAATGTGTCGTGGGACTGGGCAGATTATTTCAAAAGGGATGGCGACACGGGACTGCCGACCGAGAAACCTGGCTACGGCGTGCTCGCGAACGATGTGGCGGCTTTGCTGAAAGGCTGCCCGTCGTTGACGGAGCTCGAGATCGCCATCGATCAGGAGAAAAACCAAGTTCCGCTCGTATCGCTACTGGACGCCGACGTGTTCGGAGACAAGTTTTGGGAAGCAGTGGTTGACCACTGCCCTCTTCTGCAGTCCGTGTACTTGCACGACTGCTCGGGCTACGGAGGAAGCCGCGTTGTCAGACCCGTCCGGACGTTCACGGACAGGGCGCTTCTTGCTCTTGCTAAGCACACACATTTGACCTCGATCGAGCTGTCCTCGGTTTGCTGTTCCGGCGATGGCGTGTTCGATTTCTTGCGGCACGTCTTGAAGGCGGACAACTTCGCTGGAGGGAATCGCAGTCTAGTTCTTAACCTAGCGGGCCCGATTGCTCACGACCCTGCCTTGCCCCACCCATTCTACCACGAGCTTGTAAAGCTGCTGAAGCACCTCGCCGAGACAAGCGAAGAAGAGCTAGGCGTCACGTCGTGCAGCCACAAACCGTCACTGAACGTCTTCAATCCGCACAGCTCTTGCGTTGATAAGGAGTGGAGCATAGCGTACATGCGAGACGAACTCAAGCCGATAATTGACGAGGTGGCAAGCGCACATCCGACTCTGGACATGCAGGTGGTGCTGTGTAGAGATTCCGAAGACAGCTTTCAACGCATCGACAACTTGGAGCTTGACTGGCGGCCGGGCTCACAGCAAGGGGATAGGTTCCTTGAGGACGACTTTGTTGGCGACCCCAACAGCAACGGCGAAGACGACGAGTTCTTCGATGAGGACGAAGAGGACGGGCTCATTGATCCCCGGGAACACTTCTTGCGGCATCACCCCATGTTCATCGACGACGACATTGATCCAGCAGACATACCGATAGTTTACGACAATTGAACGAGAACCGAGATGGGGTGAACTGCACTCGTCAAGACTACCAGGCACCGATGACCAATATGTAGGACTTCTCATCGAGTAGTAAATCATAGCAAGCGTAGTAAGGGTAACATAGAGAAAGTCTTGTTGTCCATGACGTCACGTCAGGTCGATATCCCACGAAATCCGATTGGTCAACAGCTTGAAAGTCTCACTTGACCATGGCAGGCCAACACCGCACGTGGCTGCTTGCTGTCGCCTTCGCGGTGGCGACCGTCTCGGTGTGCGTCGCTGTGAATGTGAGCCTCCGCTTGACTGTGGCCGTTGCGTGCGCGGCGGCGTATCTGCCGTCGTACCTGGACGGCTCGGAGTACACTGGCGAGCGCTACTGGCCGTGGTTCGCCACCTTCATCGGTCATGGCATGGCGCACATCCCGGGGACGCTGGACTTTGAAGAGCCCATCGACGCCACCAAGCAGCACATCTTCTGCTCCCACCCACACGGCCTTCTGTCCACTCATCACGGGCTGCTCATGTCGGGAAAAACGGTGCCACGTGAGTAGATCCCGCTGCAGTTGGGTCGATGATGTTACTTTGACACGAATTTGTTTGTATGGCAGCATTCTACGAGACGGTGCCGTTGACTACGCGGCGCCATTTGGCTGCATCCGTTTGCTTCCGTGTGCCATTTTACCGTGAATATGTGCTCTGGTCGGGCTGTGTCGATGCACGACGC
This sequence comes from Phytophthora gonapodyides, assembly GCA_012295475.1. NCBI lineage: Eukaryota > Oomycota > Peronosporomycetes > Peronosporales > Peronosporaceae > Phytophthora > Phytophthora gonapodyides. The sequence goes on along the minus strand of JAABLL010000385.1, from coordinate 6,480 downwards.
AGTGTGGCGGAAAAGGTGAGTTGTTGGAAGCTGCCACGTTTTATTTTCTACATGTAGTTGACCGATCTGTTTGGGGTTTTCCTGTGTAGATGCTTCGCAACGGCAAGAGTCTAGTGATCCTGGTGGGAGGAATCGCCGAGCAGATGCTGTCTCAGCGAGGAGACCATACGATCTACGTCAAGAAGCGCAAGGGCCATATTCGTCTGGCGCTCAAGTACGGCGTGCCGATTGTGCCCGGTTACGCTTTCGGGGAGACCGATCTGTTCACGCACTCTACGGTGCTGCTTTCATTCCGCCAAATGATCGCGAAGAAGTTTTCAGTGGCGTTGCTGCTCGGCTACGGGTTCTCCAAGTGGCTCTTTTGGCTGCCTCATAAGGGGGTGACGGTCAACCAGGTATTTGGCAAGCCAATTCCTGTCGAGAAGGAAGCGAATCCGACCGCTGAGGAGATCGAGAAGCTGCACGACCGCTACGAGCAGGAGCTGGTGCGCATTTTTGACATGTATAAGGAGAAGTACGGCTATGCGCACTGTACGCTGCACTTGCGCTAGAAGTTATGCATTTTGAAGTATAAGGATTTTTGGGTTTCCTAGCTGCTCAATGAAATTCCTTGTAGATGAATCGATTTCCACACTTCCTTTCCCGTTGAATGATGTCGATCACGCCACGTAGAGAAACCTCGTCTGGTCGTCCTCGTGGCGGCGCAGGTACTCTTTCTGGATGAGGATCTCCACGTTCTGCTTGATAGCTGTAGTAGTCGGCACGAACTGGTTGACGAGCATTTCAGCAACCTCGTGCATGAGTTGCGCTTGGTGGATGTCCCGACGTGTCTTGAGCACACGCACGATCGCAGCTTGCAGCGACATCTTGCGGTCTTCGTCAACCTCGCGCGTTGGGGTTTTGACCACTTTCGGAGACTCAACAGGACTGTTTGGGACGGCCTGCTCATACAACTGAGAGTTAGCCCGTGCAACCTGACGTCCTTCACATACACATAGCAGACCAGTACCGAGATTCGAAGCTTTCGGCTCGTGAAGCCAAAATTGATTGCGTATGTCGGGTTCTCAGCATCACCATTTGAAGTTAGCACTTTTACCTATACGGACACAAATTCAGTCGATTAGCGCAAACTGCATTCTCGATGCATACGTAGCTAGAAACATTCCCCACCTTGACGAGGCTTCCCAGGTGGTGTGTGCAATCCTGCACTGGGATATTCGTCAGCTGGACGATGTCAGACCGAGCGATCTCCTTCGCCGTGTTGAACTGCAGGAAACCAAAAGATAAAGGTAAGTAAGACCAAGTTTGTGACGCACGTATCCAGAATCACATCGGCTTACTTGGATGAGGATGAGCATTTGGTAAAAGCTCAGCAAAAACTCGTAGCGTTTGTCAAAGCAGTGACTCTGGACCATCCCGAACGACAGATGATGAATCCACAAAAGTTTGCGGCCAGTACTCCTCCCGGTGTAGAACTTCGTGAACAAGTTGGTGTGGGCTTCAATCGCTGGCGGCAAAAAGATCTTGTGCTCGGCAGCAGCACTTGATATGGGCCAAGCTCCTGCTGTGAGAACGTCACAGTGGTACGCTACCGCATGGTGAAGATCGAGTGCAGACGCGTTGGCAGCATCCTCCGACCGCAGCTCAATATCTTTCTCCTCCAGCCAAGCCGAGAATGCATCCATCAGCTCCTGTGTTCCGAATTGCGTGTTAGCTACTTCGAAGTAGACAGTAACGACCAGCAAAAAAAAGGAATTCGAGCTCTCGCTTTTGTACCTTGCTCAGCAATTTATCCTTGAGCATCTTCTGCAGTTTTGACACGAAGTCGCAGCCGCAAATGTCGCGCAATTTCTGGATGAGCAATATCTCCATGTCGTTCGATGCAGACGTGCCTACTCAAGAGTGGTAAGCGTAAAAAGAGAGATCCTGTGGCAAAACTTTAGACTGGGCAGCGTACCTTTGATGAGACGCTTTGCCAGGAACTTGGAGTAGTACTTTTTGAAAATGTCTTTGTCGTCGATGAGGCAGAACACGACGCTGATGTTCTCGATTTTCTGCTCCAGCATAGCGTCG
>JAABLL010000384.1:0-15878 GCA_012295475.1 Phytophthora gonapodyides | reverse complement strand
TCCGCCATTGACACGCGATAAGGCTGCTGCTTGATCGGAGGGCTGTCGCCCGTATCAATCTGAAACTTAAGCATCTCCGTTCGCCCTGGTCGCTTCGACGAATCCACGAACAGGTCAGAGAAGGCGTTGAGCTCCCTCTTGAAGAGCTTCTTCTGCTCTTCAGACAGTAAGGACTCCGAGAAGTCGGGCTCGCACAACTCGGCCTTGTCCGGCGGGACGTCGGGCTTCTCAGCCTTGACGCGCTCGCCCCGAGTCGCACCATCTCCTTCTGCAACGGGTCGCCCAGGAGCGTCCCCAGAATAATCAGATCCCACGACGGCCTCAACCCGCGCCGTTCCAGCGTCTGTTTTCGACGCTTCAGAACCACTCGGCCGGAACGCCGACACGGGAACAACGGAAGCGGACGCGACGACCGTGCCGCGGCGGACCCAGCACTCGTCGGTTGAAGCGTTGCAGATCTCGGCGATAACTTGGCCGTTCTCCACGGTACACAGCGACCGAGCTACGCAAAGCGTGGGCGGCAATCCCAACGCCCCTTCCACCAGCGCGACTTTCTTGTCCTTGACATCACCTAACACCTTGGCCATCACTAGTGCTTGTCCACCAGGAGGCAACCGTACAGTAGAGGCCATTGAAGCCATGAACGTCTCATGGACGACCGTGATTCCAAGTGGCAGCACCTCACCGGTGGTTTTCAGCGTCATGGCTCTCTCGGCCACATCTATCACAGCTCCAAAGACTCCGAGTGCATCGACACCCAGTATGGCATCAACGTGCAGGCTGTCTGCAACAAGCAGATTCAGCGTGGCCTCCAACGAACCGAGACGAATCGGCAGACTAATCCAGCCGCGGATCCGAAGCTTGTGACCAGACGAACTGCGAACCAAACCGTCATAGGGCCGCAAAGGCTCCTTTGACTTCCCTAGCCGCTTCAGCATGAGGCGGTCGACGAGACTCAGCGTAGCGCCGGTGTCGGCTAGTATCCGCGACGGTAGACAATCAATGTATCCACTCGAGACGGCTTCAAAACTGCCGACGGCACAGACTAAGCGCCGACCATCCTCCACTACGCACGGTACGTCACACTCTTCGTCTCCATCTTGTACGCCGAAGCCGTTAGGTAAGCTAACCGTGATCACTTCAGCCAGTCCACGACGTCGTTCACGCTCAGGGAGTTCGTGTTCCGGCCCGACCATCGCCACGTAGTGGGACACATCCTCGTCACACTCAGGCCGGAGTTCTACGCGGCCCAACGCTTCCGCTCGAGCACCGTAGAGCGCAGAACAGTCGAAGCAAACCGACTTCTTGGCTCGGCCTCTCCGTCGCTTAGCACTTCGTTCACGACTTCGGCCGACACGGTCGAAAAGCTTCTCCCAGATCCGAACGGCATTAGCAGCGTAATAGCCTTCCACCCAGATGACGAGTTGAGACCAATAATGCCCAGTCAGGGCACGGTCTTCGACCACCTCGTCCGCTAGCCGATGCAGCCTTGCCCCGACTAGTTCAGGCAGCTTGTCACGTTGAGGGGGCACCTCTACTCGAGGGAGGCATCTCCACCGTCGTCAGCGTCCCTTCCTTGGCTTCCTTTAGCAGCCGGAAGACGGCCTGGGGAGCCACAGCTCGAATCTTGGCGGGATCCATTGGTGCCTCAGCCACACTAGCGACCGTAGCGCTTCGGTCGTCCATCGAACCGCCTTCAAGAGGAACCAAGATGTTAGCGCTAACCAGCGCGACCACGTCATCAGCCCCCTCGGGTCGGTTGTCGCTCTCCACGGCAGGATCTCCTTCACACGCGACCTTCTCAGCACGTCCCAGCTTGAAGTTTTCTCCCACTGTGCTGAGGGCGCCTGTGCCTTGGTCCATCACGGCTCCCCGGAAGTCTCGATTGGCACGCCTCGTCTCAGCCGACCGCTCTAGCGTGTCTTCGAACCAAGCCTGCCAGTATTCAGGCGACGCGGTGCCGGCCGGCGTGACGGCCTTCGTCCGTTCTAGCATCTCCTCAGGTAAGCCTAGAATTGCAGCCATCTCTTCTAGGGTCGGCTCTCTCTGTTGCAGGGCGTTCTTCTTCATCCGTCGCTTCAACTCGACTTCGTCCAGTGGGTATATGCGATCCTCCAACTCCATGTCGTACTCTTCCGGCTCCGCAAAAACGGGAGCACCCGCTAGAACGGATCCTGCTTGGCCGGGGTCGCTCTTCCTCATCGCGTCGAGTTCCTCATCAGTGAAAAGGAGGTCGTGGCGGGAGGACACGTTCCTGTCCTTCACAACCGCAGCTCCATCGGGGTCAGAGTCGTCCACCGTTTCCATCACGGTGTCAGACTCCTTTTTACTCGCGTCTCTTGACTTTCCAAACTGCTCCTTGACAGCCGGTCCTAGTGGTGGCTCCATTTTCCATGCACGCTCACTAGCCGGGGTTGCAGTCACGCTTTCATCGACATCCACACTCCCTTTATTCTCCACTCCGACGGACGCTTCCGCTTCTTCCTCACTGACATTCGCTTCCGCTCGTAGAAGCTCCCCAACCGTCTCTTGACACGGTTCGGTCTTCACCAGTTCGCTCACGGACACTCCGTCTGCTACAGAACCGTCAACGACAATCACTCCTTGATCATCACTCTCTTCTCCCTGCGCGCCAGCGACAACACCAGCCACGAGCTCCACACGTTCATCGAGGGCTTCTCCATCCTCGTTCTCCTTGTCTGCATCCGCAGACTCTCCTTCATCATCTTCATCTTTCCCTTCTTGACCGGCCGCACGTACAGCGAGTTCCTCTCGTTCCTGAGGTCCCACGCCGACGTTCGCCTTCTCCAACGCGCGCATGCTCTCCATCTCCACGTTACCCTCTCCGACTTCGGCGACAGCCGCGGCCGCAACGAGCTCCACGAACAGGTCAGAGAAGGCGTTGAGCTCCCTCTTGAAGAGCTTCTTCTGCTCTTCAGACAGTAAGGACTCCGAGAAGTCGGGCTCGCACAACTCGGCCTTGTCCGGCGGGACGTCGGGCTTCTCAGCCTTGACGCGCTCGCCCCGAGTCGCACCATCTCCTTCTGCAACGGGTCGCCCAGGAGCGTCCCCAGAATAATCAGATCCCACGACGGCCTCAACCCGCGCCGTTCCAGCGTCTGTTTTCGACGCTTCAGAACCACTCGGCCGGAACGCCGACACGGGAACAACGGAAGCGGACGCGACGACCGTGCCGCGGCGGACCCAGCACTCGTCGGTTGAAGCGTTGCAGATCTCGGCGATAACTTGGCCGTTCTCCACGGTACACAGCGACCGAGCTACGCAAAGCGTGGGCGGCAATCCCAACGCCCCTTCCACCAGCGCGACTTTCTTGTCCTTGACATCACCTAACACCTTGGCCATCACTAGTGCTTGTCCACCAGGAGGCAACCGTACAGTAGAGGCCATTGAAGCCATGAACGTCTCATGGACGACCGTGATTCCAAGTGGCAGCACCTCACCGGTGGTTTTCAGCGTCATGGCTCTCTCGGCCACATCTATCACAGCTCCAAAGACTCCGAGTGCATCGACACCCAGTATGGCATCAACGTGCAGGCTGTCTGCAACAAGCAGATTCAGCGTGGCCTCCAACGAACCGAGACGAATCGGCAGACTAATCCAGCCGCGGATCCGAAGCTTGTGACCAGACGAACTGCGAACCAAACCGTCATAGGGCCGCAAAGGCTCCTTTGACTTCCCTAGCCGCTTCAGCATGAGGCGGTCGACGAGACTCAGCGTAGCGCCGGTGTCGGCTAGTATCCGCGACGGTAGACAATCAATGTATCCACTCGAGACGGCTTCAAAACTGCCGACGGCACAGACTAAGCGCCGACCATCCTCCACTACGCACGGTACGTCACACTCTTCGTCTCCATCTTGTACGCCGAAGCCGTTAGGTAAGCTAACCGTGATCACTTCAGCCAGTCCACGACGTCGTTCACGCTCAGGGAGTTCGTGTTCCGGCCCGACCATCGCCACGTAGTGGGACACATCCTCGTCACACTCAGGCCGGAGTTCTACGCGGCCCAACGCTTCCGCTCGAGCACCGTAGAGCGCAGAACAGTCGAAGCAAACCGACTTCTTGGCTCGGCCTCTCCGTCGCTTAGCACTTCGTTCACGACTTCGGCCGACACGGTCGAAAAGCTTCTCCCAGATCCGAACGGCATTAGCAGCGTAATAGCCTTCCACCCAGATGACGAGTTGAGACCAATAATGCCCAGTCAGGGCACGGTCTTCGACCACCTCGTCCGCTAGCCGATGCAGCCTTGCCCCGACTAGTTCAGGCAGCTTGTCACGTTGAGGGGGCACCTCTACTCGAGGGAGGCATCTCCACCGTCGTCAGCGTCCCTTCCTTGGCTTCCTTTAGCAGCCGGAAGACGGCCTGGGGAGCCACAGCTCGAATCTTGGCGGGATCCATTGGTGCCTCAGCCACACTAGCGACCGTAGCGCTTCGGTCGTCCATCGAACCGCCTTCAAGAGGAACCAAGATGTTAGCGCTAACCAGCGCGACCACGTCATCAGCCCCCTCGGGTCGGTTGTCGCTCTCCACGGCAGGATCTCCTTCACACGCGACCTTCTCAGCACGTCCCAGCTTGAAGTTTTCTCCCACTGTGCTGAGGGCGCCTGTGCCTTGGTCCATCACGGCTCCCCGGAAGTCTCGATTGGCACGCCTCGTCTCAGCCGACCGCTCTAGCGTGTCTTCGAACCAAGCCTGCCAGTATTCAGGCGACGCGGTGCCGGCCGGCGTGACGGCCTTCGTCCGTTCTAGCATCTCCTCAGGTAAGCCTAGAATTGCAGCCATCTCTTCTAGGGTCGGCTCTCTCTGTTGCAGGGCGTTCTTCTTCATCCGTCGCTTCAACTCGACTTCGTCCAGTGGGTATATGCGATCCTCCAACTCCATGTCGTACTCTTCCGGCTCCGCAAAAACGGGAGCACCCGCTAGAACGGATCCTGCTTGGCCGGGGTCGCTCTTCCTCATCGCGTCGAGTTCCTCATCAGTGAAAAGGAGGTCGTGGCGGGAGGACACGTTCCTGTCCTTCACAACCGCAGCTCCATCGGGGTCAGAGTCGTCCACCGTTTCCATCACGGTGTCAGACTCCTTTTTACTCGCGTCTCTTGACTTTCCAAACTGCTCCTTGACAGCCGGTCCTAGTGGTGGCTCCATTTTCCATGCACGCTCACTAGCCGGGGTTGCAGTCACGCTTTCATCGACATCCACACTCCCTTTATTCTCCACTCCGACGGACGCTTCCGCTTCTTCCTCACTGACATTCGCTTCCGCTCGTAGAAGCTCCCCAACCGTCTCTTGACACGGTTCGGTCTTCACCAGTTCGCTCACGGACACTCCGTCTGCTACAGAACCGTCAACGACAATCACTCCTTGATCATCACTCTCTTCTCCCTGCGCGCCAGCGACAACACCAGCCACGAGCTCCACACGTTCATCGAGGGCTTCTCCATCCTCGTTCTCCTTGTCTGCATCCGCAGACTCTCCTTCATCATCTTCATCTTTCCCTTCTTGACCGGCCGCACGTACAGCGAGTTCCTCTCGTTCCTGAGGTCCCACGCCGACGTTCGCCTTCTCCAACGCGCGCATGCTCTCCATCTCCACGTTACCCTCTCCGACTTCGGCGACAGCCGCGGCCGCAACGAGCTCCTCACGCTCGCGCACGTCGACCACAGCGCCCTCTCGATCTTGCTCTTCTCCACAAACTCCACCCTCTTGTTCTTCGTCGCTTACTTGCGCTGCCACGACACCCGCAGCAACGCCTTCTCCTTCCTCAGCACCTCGCGCGGCCTGAGCTCCTCCTTCGCGGGACCCTTCCTTCGGGCCCTTCTCTCTCTCGTCTTTCTTCAGTTCCTTCGTCGCGTTCCCTGCTCGCGTCGGCGCTGCGACTATCTTGGCCGGCAGCACCCCCTCGAGTAGAGGTTCACTTTCCTTCACGTACCGTTGCTCTTCATGTCTCTCTTTTCCCTTCTCCTGGGCAGCTACCGCACGGTCTCTCTCCGTTGACACGCTTGCACGGTTGTTGCCCGAGCCGTTCACCTGGCTAGAGGAAGGACCGGCTCCCCTCCCTCCCTCCTCTTGCCGTCTTCATTGGCGAGAAGCTCCGCTCGCCGGGCCGGCTTGTTGCAATGCACGGAGCTCGGCGACATCTGGACACTCGGCCACAAAATGGCCCTCCTTATGGCAAAACAAGCACTCGCGAGGACGTCTCGTGAAGCTGTTCGACCTTGGTCGGCCGGATCCGCCCTGCGGAGCATCGCATTCCGTCCCAATGTGACCGTAGCGCCCGCACTCTCGACACGTAATTGTATGACGCTTGCACGTGGCCCGACCGTGTCCACGGTAATTGCAGCGACCACAAATGGGGATACCAGTTTGCGTACGGTCGTCGTCTGCCATGCTGATGCCACGGAACGGTCTAGCGGTCACAAACGGCACTTGCGGGGTGCTCGGTTGCGGAGCAGGAGCAGGAGTCGCAGCCACGGTCGACATGACCTGGCGCGGTTGCTGGCGGCTCTGCATCAGCTCGTTCTGCCACTGCTTCGACTGCTGCACGAACGACATCACCTCTTGCGACAACGCGTTGACCGACTCGAACACTGGGTACTCCGGAACCGGGGCAGGGGCAGGAGACGGAGCCTTGACTTTGGGCGCGTTCTCGTCCTCGAACTCGTCTTCCTCCTCGACCGGTCTGTACATGTCCTTGACCATCAGCCACTCGCACGCCTCCGGGATGTCGCGGGCGGGGCTGGAGTCCAGGATGGCTAGCATCCTCTTGTTCTTCAGTCCACGGCGGAACAACTGGTAGCGCATGCGCGGGTCCGGGTAGTCCATTGAGTCACACAGGTCGGAGACACGGTCGCCCCACTCTTCCACGGACTCTCCACGCCTACGGTGCGTAGTCTGCAACCGTTCCCAAAGTTCATCGGCCGTGCGACTGAGGAAGTGGTTGTGAAACCGCGTCTTCAGCGTCGCGAACGTCCGGATGCTCGAGTTGTCCCACCAGCGCTCGGCCTCTCGGCCTCGAACCTTCTGACGGAAAACCAGCAGGCGAGACTTGTCTGGCAAACCTTCCGTGTTGTCCTCGAACGCCTCCCAGAAGTCCCTTGCCTTCTCCACGGTCTTCGTGTCCGAGTAGAACATGGGCAGCACCTTGACCGCGTTGGAGACCGCATTGGTCAGCTCGAACTGTCCAGCAGGTCGTGCAGCGCCGTACTGAAGACCGCCAGACGGGGAACCGTAATGGAAGCCGTACTGCGGTCCCATTGGTGCACCATACTGAAGGCCACCCTGCACGCCGTACGGTAGTCCACCGGGCGCGCCGTACTGGGGTCCACCGGGCGCGCCGTATTGCGGCCCACCATATCCCCCAGGAAGAGGCTGTTGCGCACGAGGATCTCCCTTCAGCGCGACGGTCGTCTGCTGCGCCAGATCGGTGGCCGTACTTCCCAGTCCTTGGTCCCCAGTTGGCAGCGTGGCAGTCCCGGACGGTTGATGAGGCGGCACCGTTTGTCTTGGAGCGGTTCCAGCCGGTTGAGGAGGAACCGTCGCCCTTGACGTAGACGGCGCTGGCCCCGTCGGTGCCTGAGTCAACTGCTTCATCGCTGAGCTTGTCGGCCTTTGCTGCCCCGTCCCCATTCCCACTCCAACGGGTCTCATGACTGGCTCGGCCGACTGAGGTCGCCAGGCTTGGGGCACCGCTCCGTAGGCGGCACCACCAAAGCCATACCTCCCGTCGACACTACGACTTCCACGCGGCCTTCCGGTAGGAGCCGGGCTCCATCCATACGACGGGCGGTCCGCGCTACGCTTCTCGGGACCGGTGTACTGCGCGATGAACCCGCTTGGTCTTCTCGCCGGCGTCGCCTCCTCGTACACGCCCCCGTAGGAGCCGTAGCCATACTGCGCCTCGTACCCATACGGTTGGGTGACAGGCTGGCCGGACTCGTAGAACAGCGGCGGTGCGTACGACTCGTACGGCTGCGCGTACCCGCCGTAGCCGCTCCCCGGGACGTTGAACTGCTCCATGAACGCGTATTGGGCTTCTACAGGAGGCTCGGGTGGGGCTGGACCGCCTCGTCCAACGCCTGTTCCCTCTGCCTCTTCGGGCTTAGCTTTGGGTTCCAACGTGGTCTCCTCGGCCTTGTCGTCGGCCGCCTCCTCGTTGGGGTCCTTGAACTCCTCCTCTTCCTCGCCCCACAAGTCGCGCATGACACCGCTGCCTCTGCTCCGTCCTTTGGTCGGGGCTTCTAGCTCGCCTGCAAGTCTGGCGAGCTTCCCTCGAGCGTCCGACGTCGGAGGGCTGCTAGTAGCCGCTGCTCCTCCTCCGACAGTATCACTTCCGACTTGACGGTCACCGCGGACTCCGTCCCGGAGCCGTCCCCTTCCTTGCCTGGCATCTTCGACTGCACTTGGCCGATCTTCACTCGACTTCGACCGTTCCCTTGCGATCACTTGACCGCCTCACTACTCTCTCACTCTACTCCACTATTGGAAGCGTACCCCCAGTGTCCACCACGTGTCGCGAGCCGTCCTCAGATCGGGACGGTTCCAGCAGTATTGGAGCACAGAGCGAGTTAGTAGCAAACGTCTTGTAAGAAATACACACAACTAAGTAAAAACAAAGTTATATGAACTCTTGGATCCGAGGCAAATTCACGACTGACCTTCCTATCTTCTCTTACCGTTCTCTTCTTGCACACTCGACCTTGATTCTTCGCTTCTCTCACACACTTGTGTCCGTCCTTGCTCGCTCGCGTGACGAGACCTCGGCGCGACGCCCCTCCCGAGCGCCTCAACAACTCCACCGCATACCAGCACCACCGTCTTCATGACTTCCAACCCGGTCAGGAACTTGCGGACCTTGGAGGACCTCTAGCCTCAGCAGGTCCTCCCTCGCAACACGACCACCGTTCCCGCTTCCTTTCCGGCCAGCGTCCTTGTCCGCCCAGTAACGCGCGACGTCGCCCCCTTCGCCACTGGGGCGCCTCAAACGCGCACTGCGCCGCCTTCCACACGCTCAAACACGGCCTCCACCGTGGCCGAGACGGTGTCCTTCAAACGCACTCGGGACATCCTCCCCGACCGATGCTCGGCGTCCCCGCCGAGCCTCGTCCAACCGTTCCGCCGCTCGAATTTCAGCTTGTAGAGCACAACGAGCCGTCTTGAGTTCGCTCAAAGTCCTCACGCTTCCGTGCACCGTGCTCGCCTCTACTCCATCCACCTGCCAAAAGGCCTTCGAAAGCCGGCTCGCTTGCTCTAGCTCCTCCTTCTCCTGGAGCCACGCCTCGTAGCCTTCGGCAGCTCGCTGCCATCGAGAGGCTCCACTAGTTTCGATCCAGCGCCACGCGCGGCACAGCGTCACCACACTCAACACGATGTAGCCAAATAGAAAGATACCACGGTCGACCGCCAATCCCGCGAACAGCGAAAGATCGCTTTCATTCGCGCCGTCGCGTCGGAGGTAGACGCCGCTCAGTAAACCCACCAACGCGAGGAAGCCTCGCACGCCACCACAGAGGCCTTCAATCGCCTCATAGGCGAACAGAACAGGAAACATCAGGGCATGCAGCCCGAGAGACGTCACCGCCCACAGCAGCCGCACGACCGACAGCCCTCGAAGCACCGTGCGCTTGCCCTCGAGTTTAAGACCGTTCCAGTACTTCACCGATGACAACCACGCGAAGGAGGAAGTTTCCGGGAGGAACACGCACCACCAAGCGTGGAAGGCGTCCAGCCACTTATAGAGGAGACGGCCGAGACCGTTTTCGTGTTCCTTCCTCACCCGGAGGACCACCATCGGCGTGGCCAATAGGGCCTCAAATAGACGCCAATACTTCTCGCGGGTGGACACTTCCTTGAGCGTCACACCGCAGGCATAACTCCGATACCGTTTCAGGCACGCCTCCGCCAATCCAGACCATTTGAGCAGCGTAGCGTTCACAGCCCCGTAGACTTGAGCAGTAAGGGTTCGCAGAGGCGCCGTAACGCTCCAGAGCGCGGCGCCACAGGCCAGCCAGATCAGCGCCGGCTAGTGCAGCAGGCCTGCCTTGACGCCTGCCACCACCGTAGTCGCCACTTCCGCCATCAGGATTAGCACAGCTTCCATGCGGGCTCGAGTGTTGGGGCCAAGGCAAATTGGAGAATGAAGGACCAACGCGGGAGCAGCGTCTCCTTTCGCGCTTCGTGGTGTCTATCGCCAGCCTTCCCGGAATTGCCATTCTCTTGACAAGCGTCGCTCGCGACGCACTTCAAACTCCCATTCTCTCACTGCTTCTCTACTTGGACCACTCGTTCCTTCAGGAGAGCGTTCTCAGTTGGCCCGTTCACGCCGTCTGAGACCGTAGTCCGCGCGCCGGTGCTCGAGCTCCTTCCGCAGAGACCGTGTAAGCCGTCGCCATCACCCGAACCTCCCTCACGCTTGGTTGGGACGGAGGCTATGGCCTTCGGAAGAGGTTGGCAGGGAGGGGAGCGTCCCCACGCAGTCATATCACCACCGCGCAGTTGAATTGCGGCGTCGAGCTCAGCGCGTCAGAGAGCGCTTTGAAGGCCATCGCGACGGGGATTGAACCCGCGTCCCAGAGGCCAGCGCCCACCACTTCAACCGACAGTCTCTTGACGAATTTTAAATGGCCGAGGCTGCATCAAGCCACAGATCAGGCCGTTACCGCTGGTTTCGGTGAAACGGTTTGAGCCCGACGATTGATTGTCGCACATCCGGCTGTGATGCTTCTTGACCTCCACGGTCATTCACCGAATTGACGTTGCCCCCGAAGCCCTCATTCGGCAATCTGCCTCGAACCCCGCACCTCGCTCCAGCCATGGCCAAGGCCACGAAAGATTCCAAGGCCGCGAGCGACTCCACGTCTACGAAGTCAGCCAAGACCACGAAGGCTGCCAAGACCGCGAGCGACTCCACTTCTACGAAGCCGGCCAAGACCACGAAGGCTGCCAAGACCGCGACGGCTGCCAAGACCGCGAATGACCCCATGGTCACCCCGGCAGCCCAGACAGCGACCCAGCGGCTCCGCGCTCGTCTTGACGACGGCTCTGGGAATGCCTACGCCGACGCCCAGCTTCTCGATCTCGTCGATTTCTGGACGCAGTTCCGGAGCGTCATAGCCGTCAACGACGCGTCCTTCGGGCTTGAAGCCCTCGATGAAGTGGCCGCTACCGTGTTGTTGCAGGACGACTCCACGCCTGCGGAGTTGACCAAAACCGTGTTGCTGCTTGCGTCTCCAACCACCATGGCCGTCGCGCAAGCCTCCGATCACGCAGTCTTCACGCCTCCAGCCGCGCCAACCGCACCAGCCGCGCCAGCACGGACTAAGCGTTCCAGTCGACAGTTCCCGCTGATCTCCGCGAAGCCGCCGCCGGCCAAGAAGCAGAAGAAGAAAGCCCCGCTGCCGTTTGACGTACCCGATGACACGCCCGCCGAGATCATCGCCGACCTGCGACTCCTTGAGAAACGCGCTGCCGCCAAGAAGAAGACGCCTGTGCAACTCGCGTACCCGTGGCATGGCCAGCGAGCGTGGTACGAGCCGGCCGACCACGAGGACCTGCACCTAGCCCACTGGCGGTTCGTCATGAGGTACCGCAAGACGTTCTTCATGTTGGCGTTGTACGCGCCTACCGCCAATTCCCAGTACCGGCGCAGTCTGAAGGCCAAGGCTCTCCAGGCTCGGTTGACCTTCCTCTCAGCAAACATCGAAGAGTTCGGATGGTTCGGCTTCATGGATCGTTTCGAGAACTCGACCCACGACTCGCTGCTCTGGCTGGGCGGCAAACCGGCGAAACACTCAACAGGCGCCAAGGACAAGCCTACGGACGGCGACTTGGTCTCCTTGTTCCGCGGAGACCCTAAGCGCTACCGTGCAAAGCTCAAGCGCATGCTGGACCCTCGTCGTGTCGACTCCGACGGCTACACTTCGGTAACTCAGCTTCTGGAGGAGACCGGAGCGTTGGACCCCACGCTCAAGCCCCACAAGCGTCTATCAGACCGTGCCTTGGCACGCATCGTCGAGGACATCGCCAAGAACCGCGACTACCGCGGCGAGTGGGTGGGCAACAAGACCGCTGGTCCGTGGAAAGAGCTCATCTCGTACGAGCCGCTGCGCAAGGAGCAGCAAGAGGTCTCCGCCCTGATCGAGGCGAATCAGCGGGTGGCCACCTTCAGTTGCAAGCCCTTCAAGGAGGAGGAGCAAGCCGCTCAAGACTCGGACTTCAAAGCTCGGGGCCTCTACACAGTCCTGGGGCCGGACGACTGGGACACAGCGGGAGGATCCCACTCCGTACCCAGCAAGAAGCGCAAGATCAGCGCGACTATTCCAGGCCTTGAGTCCAGCGACGAAAGCGACGAGGAGGAAGACCCGCAGCAGGACGAGGAGGCCAGCGACGCGAGCGGGCACGAAGACGCCGAGAACGACGACAGCGAACATGACAAGGACAGCAGCGACGACGGGGAGGTCGACGACACGCCCGCCAACAAGTAGGAACTCCAACCGTTCTCCATTCTCCTTCCCCGTAGCAAGCAATTCTCCGTAATTCCAAGTAAAATGCAAAAATAAACACGCCTGACCGTGTCAGACAAACCGTTCTTGAGTCCAATCCCCCCCCCCCTTCTTTCAAACACCTTCGACCGCGACTCCATGACTCTTCAAACTACATGACTCCAAGAACAGCAAGCGAGACTAGAACATCAGGACGTCGTCCTCGTCTACTTCGGCGTTGGCCTCAACGAGACGAGCACTCTGCCTCAGCGCGGGCAGGCCCTTCTTCCTCCTTTCCGACGCCTCAAACGCCACCACCAAGCCCCGGTATGAAGGCCACAATACGGACCGCGGCAACCAAAACGTTTCGTAGTTCGTAGCCAACGCCAGGTACTCCACGACACGGTTCACACGACGACTTCTAGCAACGGAGCGGTCGTTCCCGCCAGTACCGTGTCCTCCCTTCCCACGGTTCGACGCTCCACAAAGCTTGAAGGCGGTAGATCCGCCTCCCGTAGCGGTCCGTCTTCAAACTCTTCATCGTTGCTTACCCCATCGGGCACGTCATCCGCGTAAGGTCTAGCCCAGCGGCCATTAAACTTCTTCATCCTGTTCACGTTCACCGTGACGATCTTGTCCGGGTGCGACGGAATCTCGATTCGGTAGGCATTCTCCCCGACCTTGCCAGAGACACGGTAGGGACCGTGCCACACAAAAGCAAGCTTCTTGGTGCGGTTTTCGCCCCTCCTCGCGCGGAAGTACTGGTAGACCCAGACGGGGTCGCCAACCTCGAAGCGAACCTCCACCTGTCCTTCCAACCGTTGGGCGTGACGATCCTGCGCCTTGAGCAGTTGTCGCTCAACCAGATGCCGAGAATCCTTCAACGACCGGTACAACTCACGCCGATACAGCGCCACCTCGTTGCTGCGCCACTTAGCGCCCAGGTTGAGGAAGGCCACGTCTATAGGGAGCGTAGCGTCCCGTCCGTAGAGCGAGAAGAAGGGCGTGTCGCCCAGCGCTTCGTGGTACGCCGTCCGGTAGGCGAAGAGCACCCGGGGCAAATACACGTCCCAGTCCGACTGAGATTCATCCACGTGCATCCGCAACATTCCAATGAGCGTCCCATTGAAGCGCTCGACAAGACCCTGTGTTTGGGGGTGGTATGCAGCCCCGAACAGTTTCTTGATGCCTAGCGTTTGGTAGAACGACTTGGCGATGTCCGAAGAGAAGTTGCCACCGTTATCGCTCAGTAACCGTGCCGGCACACCGTGACGAGCCACTACTCCGTTGATCATCGTATCTACGAAAGTCACCGAGTCCAATCTAGACACAGCGAACGCTTCCGCCCATCTAGTGAAATAATCCACGAAAACCAGGATGTACTTGTTTCCTTTCTCGGTCTCAGGTAACGGTCCCACAGCATCAACCACTAACAGCGAGAACGGTCCAGTGAGGTCTGTCACAGGCATTCGTTGCATGCGACCTGAAGCCCAAGGCCGCGGCCCTTTTCCCCCTCCGCACTTCCTGCACTCTCGTAGATATTCTTTGACGTCCTTTCGCCAACCAGGCCAATAACCGTGCCGCCTCACCTTATCCAACGTCTTCGTAAGGCCCAAATGAGAAGACAAAAGGTCGGCATGGCAGAAATGCAATACGGTGTTCACATAAGGCAGTGGAACCACAGGCACAACGATAGACCGTGCTGGTCCCACTCGAGCAGGAAGGTAGACGCGCCTCATCAGCAGTCCATTGGCCACCTCGTGCAGGGGAGCCATCTTCACCACGCGGGCTCGCAAGTACGGGTCCAGGGGCAAGGCTCCATCCGTAAGGAACGCCGTTAGCGCCAAGATCCACGAGACTCGCTGCTGCTCCACCCGAAACAGCGTCACATCCAACCCGAACAAATCGACGGGAGACACAGGAGCCGACGCTTCATGTTCTCGCTCATCTTCTTCTTCGCCCGTAAGGGGAGGGGCCGACGAGTCAAGCGGTCCGTCTGTCCCTCCGTCGCCGTCCGAGTCGTAGCTGAAGTCCTCGTCCACGTCGAAGTCCGGGAACTCATATCCGCTACCCGAGTCCACCTCGGAAGGCTCCGCTACCGGGGGTGCCGCTTCGGTTTCTCCCGACTCTTCGGGGTTCAGTAGATCAGACAGACGCCGACCAACCGTATCGGGCCGGGTCAAGCCGAGGGGTTCCAGAGCCTCACGGTGGTCCGGATTCAGCAGATCGTCCATCCGCAACGCGTTCACGCGTTCTACCGGCAATCGCGACAGTCCATCGACATGGCCCATACTCGTTCCAGGTTTGTGGTGGACCTTGAACTGTAAGTTTGACAGCTCCATGGCCCACCTCGCCAGCTTAGCGTTACCGGTACGGTTGCCTGCGCTAAATATCAATGTAAGAGCTTGATGATCGGTGTAAATGTCGAATTCTCGACGGTCAAGATAACACCGGAACTTGCGGGTTGCCCAAACCACTCCCCAGCATTCGATCTCCGAGATACCGTCTTGCTTGTTGATCCAGTTTTTCTGAGAGCCGGTCAGTAGTTTGCTAGCATAGGCAACCACACGGTCGCGACGGTTCACTTCTTGCATCAAGCAAGCGCCGACAGCATACCGCGAAGAATCCACGTACAGTTTGAACCTTTTGGAGTAGTCAGGGTATACGAGGATCGGCGGCTTCATCAAGGCACGCTGAAGTTGAAGGAAAGCGTTCTCACAGTCTTCATTCCACTGATAAGGGGCTTCCTTCATCTTCAACCGTTCCAACGGCGCGGAGATCAGAGCATACCCGGGGATATACCGCCTATAGTAGCTCGTAAGTCCCAAAAAGGACCGTATTCCGTGCACATCTCGGGGTCGCTGCACGTTCATGACCGCCTTGACCTTCTCAGGATTGGGCAAGATGCCCGACGGAGTCACAATGTGTCCTAGGAAGGCAACCTGGCTCCGTCCCCAGTGGCACTTCTTCATTTTAAGCTTGAATCCGGCCTCGCGAAAGCGTGTCAACACTTGCCGCAGGCGAATCAGGTGGGACGGGAAGTCCTTACTGAAGATCACGCAGTCGTCGAGATACACTAGGCACACGCGCCACTTCAAGTCAACCAATACGGTCTCCATCAACCGTTCGAACGCCGGGACAGCGTTACACAAGCCAAAGGGCATGACTAACCACTCGAAGAGTCCAAACTTGCTCGTGAAGGCTGTCTTGGCGATGCTGTCCTCGTGCATCGGTACATTCCAATAACCCGAAGCGATGTCCATGGTCGAGAAGGGACACGCTCCTCCTAGAACATCGAGAATGTCATCAATTAAGGGCATCGGGTAACAGTCTTTGACCGTGACCGCGTTCAGCCTTCGGTAATCGATGCAGAACCGAATTCC
>JAABLL010000383.1:0-14423 GCA_012295475.1 Phytophthora gonapodyides | reverse complement strand
CATGGCCAAGTCTCACACGCTCTCTGCCCCCAGCAGCGCCGCCGCCCCGCACGCCGCCGAGTCCGCCACCCGCGCGGTCCAGTCCAAGCTCCGCCCCAGCCCCAGCAAGGCCGACGTCGGCAAGCTCGTCTACTGCTTCCTGCGCGAGTACCCTACTCACCCAAAGCCGCAACCGCCGCCGCAGCACCAGTCCGCGCCCGGAGGCTTCCCGCTAGCCCGAGAGCCGCAGCCGGAGCCCTCGTCCGCGTACGACCCGAGCCACCACTACAACGGCCTGGTGCGCCGCCACTTGACGCCGCAGCTGCCGCTCCGCCAGCGCAGCAAGAACCGCCACGTCATGCCGCGACAGAAAGACACCAAGCGCATCGACCCCACGCGCGCGCGCGCGCCGGGCGAGCCCACCGCCGACGCCGAGCCGCACAACGTGTTCAAAGTAAGCGGCAGCCCCATAATCAGCCCTCGGTCCATCCGCCACTGCCTCGAGGAGCCCGAGTTCGGACTCGACGGCAAGCCCAGGAAGTCCTCGAACGGCGGCGTGGCGCTGCCGCACCAGCCCATCTCCAAGGAGGACGCGCTCGTGGCGGCGGCGGCCGCGGCCGTCCAGGCCAAGGAGGCCCAGAAGGCGCTCGAGGCCGAACAGGCCGCCAACGCCAGCTTGCAGGGACTCTCGGGCGTGCAGCTCGTGGTGCACCAGATGCTGGCCACGCACACGCACACGCTCACGCAGCTCGGCGTCGAGCGGGAGGAGTTCCCCAACACCAGACTGTCGCTGAAGCAGGTGGAGACCATGCTCGGCCCCGTGGTCGCGCTCTGCAACGCGCTGCGCGCCGACCACTTCGGCATCCACGTGCCCACCCCGCAGATCGCGCGCACCATGAGCGACGTGCACTACTGGAAGCTCTGGGAGTCCGACACGATCGATATTGGTATCTTCTTCATGCCGCCGAACAGCTCCATCCCGCTGCACAACCACCCGGGCATGAGCGTCGTCACGAGAGTGTAAGCAACGCCTGCTATTGAGGATGACGTGGTGAGGATTGAACGCTGACGAAGGTGCTTTGCTGTTGATGTGAACAGATTGTACGGAGCTGCTACTGTTACGTCGTACGATATCGTGTCGGACTCGGAAATCCAGAGGCTGGAAGCAGGCAGCGAGATCACGTACGAGGACGCCACCTTCAGTTCCGAGTTAGTATTGCCGTGTTTCCTCTGCTGGGGTGAAGGATGTGCAGTTTTTTTAACCGCGGCATGTTTATTGTGATTTGCTCCCAGCAGTGCCATCAATCCTGAAAAGGGCTCCGTCTCATGGGCGCGTGTGAGTCGCCAGGGCCAGTTTGGCCAGGAAACGACCACGTGGCTGGACCCGCGTCGGTTTAACCTGCACAATATTAAGGCCAGCTCGGACATCGGCTGTGCGATGCTGGACATCATGGTACCTCCCTACGACAAGTACGTTATCAAATTGCTAAATCGGCAAGCAAGGACGGGATACTCACTCTTTTGTTGCCGCTGCTTCTGCTGCTACAGTGCGAACCGGGACTGCCATCATTTCCAGATTTTGGAGCAAAAGATGGTGCAGAACGAGCGTCTCGTCAAGATGCTGGAATCTATCAAACCGGATAACCACATGGATCCTCCAACCTCGAACGAGTCAGCGAACTCGTCGCCCACGTCGTGAGCTCAGGTCCGCAAGCTCCCGGCGTAGAGCTCGTTTTTGGTTCTCCTCGTTCCTGTGTCTACCGTGTCAGCGTCGTTATCAGCCTGGTGCCGTTGGTGGAAAGTGAGTGCGTGCTTCTCAGCGCATCGTGCGCGTTTGACAAGAAAACCGAGGGTGAAGAATCATGCAATTGACGGCGTGATACATCGAAGCCGAGGAGCGGCAGATCAAGTGAAGCGGCGCGCGCGTCAGGCATATTGGTATTATTATTATTGGGTTTTGGTCTGGCGACCTCGCGTTTGTTGTTGTTCGCTTCTCCATCCTGCGCTCCAGGACGCGAAAGGGATCATCAACGAGAAATCATTGAGCGGAACCAGCCAAACCAATAACTAAAACATGTAAATGAAGCCTCGACCGTCTTTTTGGCTTTCTTTTGGTTTATACACTTTCGACTACCAGAATGGACAAACTGAAGCAAGTGTGGTTAGATACTTGACGAAGACTGCAAAAACTCTGTGGTTTGTCAGTGCGTTACCAATGCAGTCCATCGTGCGTGACTGCTTGGTAACGAACTCTAAGAATTAGTGATAAATATACATGGTGAAACCACCGCCGTCTAGAGTTGAGTTGTGCCTCCGTCTTCTGTTTGGGGCGGTCCAGCGTCTTCGTCAATGTTGTCAGGAATGGACGGTCGACAGCTCTCGTCCTCTAGTAGTGTCATCTTTGGTGCATACTTGAATGAGCGGAACCTGGTGCGAAGAGGGGCGTCGTCGAGTCCAAGCGCATTAATCACTTGCAACTGCAGTTTGTCTTCCATGAATCCCAGCAGCTTCCGGACACACTGAATAGCGGATGCTCCGTTATCGACATCGCGAGTCCGAGCCATTGCAGCACCCCCGAAATCGTGCCGATACCACTCGCACACGCGTGGCAACACGATCGTGTTGGAGTGCTCCTTCATCTCCAAATGTCCTTGAGCGCTACTGCGCTTTAGCAGCGCGCGCACAACGGCGTTCAGCTGATCGTGCACTGTTTCCGCTTCGTAAATCGCGATCTCTTCGCTGCCGGTATGGTTCAGCACGAGCGCCAGGCTCAGGCGGAAGTCCGGATGCGCGATGCCGAGGCCGCGCAGTCGACTCACTGGCTCATTTGCTGCCGCCACAACGCTATTGACGCTCAGATGCGGTAGATCGGCGCGGGGCATGCGAGCACGGAGGATCACATGCTCAATTTCCGCGAGCGACAGACTCACTTGCTCTCCTTCCGGGCCGCGACTCAACGCGTAGCAAGTGCGCGTGAGGAAATGCGCCCACTGGCCTTTGCCTCGCGGAAAACCTTGAGCGATCATGGCGTGCGCGAGCACCGTGTGGTACAAATTCAGGTAGAACGCCACCTGCTCTTCGTGAGAGCCTGTGTCCTGTAGTAGCTTCAGGTCCACTGCTCGTAGCGCACTGGCGTCATCTAGAAACGCTAGCACGTCGGTCACGGACAGCTCATGAGCGTTGTTGAGAATGTGAAGGGCTCGCTTCAGCGTCCGTTTCACGAGTTCCAAAGCGCCATGAACGGAGGTCGCTGAAATGGCTTCAGTGCTGCTTGCCGGTTCACCCGAGTCGTTTGTCTTGGCTTGTGCTAGTTGAGGAAAGAGTAGTCGAGAGTTGAGCTCCACGCGGTTTGCTGGCTGGAGCGCAGTGGCGGCTGTGAACCCGATGTACATTTCGCCTTGAAGAGCGCGGTCAAAGTTGGTCTTGGGGTCGCAGTACTGCAGCACGCCACGAATCCACGCATCGCGGGTGGAAGCTGTGCCCACACAAAGCACAATTTCCTCAGCGAATGTGCTGATCTGCAGGGCGAAAGCCCCATCGGTGCCACTACCGCCGTCGTGGTACGAAGCAGTTGACGGCAGCGCCACCGCTCGAGCGCCAAGGATGTGGGAGCACGGCACCTGCTTCTCAGCGCTGGAAGCGTACGACCGGAAAAACTGCAGCGCGTCCTTCGTGA
This sequence comes from Phytophthora gonapodyides, assembly GCA_012295475.1. Lineage (NCBI taxonomy): Eukaryota > Oomycota > Peronosporomycetes > Peronosporales > Peronosporaceae > Phytophthora > Phytophthora gonapodyides. The sequence continues at coordinate 10,768 of JAABLL010000383.1, read as the reverse complement.
GCAGCAACACCTCTTGTCGTAGCAACTCGGCCGCACAGTAGCGATACACCACGCCTTCGAAGACCACGCCCATGTCCTCACGGTCGCGGCGGCTGAGATTGACGCCGATCCGTGACGGAGACAGCTTGGTGCGTGGCGTATACGACTCTTGCAGTCGCTGCCGCTTCATCAGGCACTTGTACAGCGCTGCTTGGGCTGCAATCAGTCGCGTTTCGTCGATCTTGTCATCTCCAATGGCCATTCCGTCTAACGTGTCGGTGTCGCTCGGGCAATCACTCGAGTACGAAGGTAGAACCGAAGGCGGAAGAGGCTCTCCAGCCAGCCTTTGCAAGTGCATCACGACCTGTTGCGCTTCCGTGCAGATCGTGCTGTAGCTGCCGATACGCGAGCGGCTGTGGAAGCGCAGCTTGGCCAGCTCTTCGGCCAACTTGCCGCTTTTCTGGGCGTGTCGACCTTGCAGCAAGTTGCGCAGCTCGTAGCTGCTCACGATGGCAAGTCGGTAGCGACTCTGGTGCTTCGCCAGCTCGTCCTCTGCGTCGATCCCTGCGTCGTCGTAGCTGCCGACCTTGTCTTTCACTGCGAACACGTAGTGCACGCGGCGCACGTCCGACGCCACGTCCACTTCCTCCATCCAGCACAAGTATGAGAACGAGAGCTGGCTCAGTCGTCGCGCGTGCTCCAAGCGCAGGAACGCGGCGTGTTCCTGAGCCAGCACCGGATCCTCTTCAGTCAGTGAGCTCGCGTCGCTCAGCGTCGTGCTCATGGTGCTCATCTCCGAGCCCATGAGACTCAGCCCCGTTCCAGATACCGTGGACGCTCTGCCGCTGCCTCGTCCAACCGACCCTCCTTCTCGCATGGCCTCCTCTGTCGTCATGAGCTCGTAGTCGTTGCAGACGTGGCGCCGGTGCTTGTCGTATTTCACCTCGAATGAGAAGATATAGTCTTTGTCCTGCTGGCGGTGGCTGTCCGGCGCCTCCGTCTCCGTGGAGTGCACGTCGTACGCCACCAGCCGCAGCGGCAACGAGTCGAAGAAGCTCGCGAGGTCCATGGCGTTGAGGCCGCCGGGCAAGTTGGCCGTCTCCCACCGCGTGAGATCCACGTACATTGTGTGGAAGTCGAACGTGTAGGTCGGCCCGACTGCGTACCTTTCGGCGCCCAGCGGCGTGTGTCTTCTCCTGCTGCGCTGCTCCTCGCTCTCTCCGAAGTCTCCAGTGCCCAGTACGGGCGGCATATCCCCCACCGGCGTCTCCACGAATTGATCCACGGATTGAAACAGCGGGAAGGCCACGGCCGGCAGCTCGTCGGCGACCTCGCTGTCCGCGGAGCTGCCGAAGCTGAAGCTCACGCGCCCCACGAGGCGGCGGATCAGCCCCATGATCACCAGCGCCACGCTGCGCGTGAAAACGCCTGGCGCGATACGCGCCGGCAGCTCGCCGCCCAGATAGACGGGGCCGCGCGGCGCCTTCTTGAAACGGCCCTGTACCTGGATCCAGAACATGCGGCGCTTGCCGGCGAAGAGCGCCGCGTAGTGCGGGTCTTGGGGCTGCGTGCGCACCAGGAACAGCGCGTGGCCTGCGAACAGCTCCGTCTCGAACGCGATGGGCGTGCGCGAGTTCATGGTCATGTCCTCGCGCTGGTCGCTGCTGCCCACGTCGCTCACGACGAGGCTGGCCATGCGTTGGCGGGCCACGCGCTGGCGGCGCTGGCGCTCCTCCTGCTCCTCGTCCTGCTCTTGGTCTTCCGGCTCCTCTGCGTCGTCGTCCGCGGCGTCGGGGAGCAGTTCCTCGTCGTCCCCTTCGGTGGATGCATCGTCCGCTTCCAGAGCGGACGGCACCCGCCTGTCGTCCACCGTCTTGCGGAGCTGCTGCTGGAGCTGCTCATTGAGCCCGGAGCCGTGCTCCAGCAGCACGAATAGCAGCAGCGCCCCTAGCAGCCCGTACAGCCCTAGAACGTAGTGCACGGCCACGCTGAGCGTCGCTAGCGCCGCTAAGTCTGGCAGCCAGTCGGTCTCGTCCGCCATGCGCCCGCCCGGTGTATTGTCAAGTGTGGGGAGCTCCTCGGGGCTGCGGGGGAAGGGTTTCGCCTGAAGTCCTTCAGCTGCGGTTTTGGCGGCTGGTTATTGCCGGATGGCAAAGTGGCAAAGTGCCTGTGGCCGCGCGCAGGTTTTGCCGATGTGAGTGTGCAAGCCAAGGCTTTGGGATGCGCGGGTAACGCCCCAAGCCAAAAACTAAGGTCGATGGAAAAGATTGCGACCAAAAAAGTGGGGTTTCTAAACTGATTTCGCGGCCATCCCAGCAGTGGACCACTGGCGACTCAGACGCTAGCACAGTCTTACTGCGGACCCCTTTAAGGTGCTTCTTAGCGGAAGTGGAGCTGGCCATTATTGCTGGTGCGACAGCATTGTTGCCGGTGCGGCAATATACCATGTTGAAGCCGGCGCGCCAGTCGTTCCAACGCCGGTTCATGAAAGATCTCAACGTGGCGGCAGAGAAAGCGATAATCACTTTTGACAGGGGATGCGCCAGCACGCACTTAACAAAGTGTGTGCGCCACACTACCTTTACACCGCCGTCAGCGCTCGTCCAGTGCTTCGGTCCGCTCTTGTCATTCATCCGTCTCCACAATAGCGACAGACAGACCTGACGCCTTCCCCTCCATCCGCGAGAGACCCACGCGCGCAAAGCCCTATGAAGCCCCGTGACGCCGCCTTCGTGGTGGACCACCGGCGCCAGCTCAGCGGCGGGGCGGCAACACGCAGAGACGAGGACAAGCCCAAGAAGAAGCGGCACAACAAGGCCGCAGCCTTCCAGCATTCGCATCCACCAGAGGTGTACAAGGCGCCCACTTCGGGCCCCAAGGCGCCGGCAGCTGCTCCACTACTGCCCAAGACGGCCAAGAAGAAGGACAGCAAGAAGAAGGAGAGCAAGACGCCGCTGCAACAGGCGGCGGACCTGCTGCGTCAGGACAGCGTCAAGAGCCGCAACCACAAGCTGGTGCTGGCCCCCGCGGGGCCCACAGGCTCTTCGTCCACGTCTTCGTCTTCCTTCTGTGTGTCCAACAACTTCCCCAGTTGGGGGGCCAAGAAGAAGGAGGAGAAGCAGGTGGCCAAGCTGGACGCCCGTCGCGTCGTGACGGACGCGCTGCACGAGGAGATTCTCGAGTACACCAAGTACACCAAGGCCACGGTGGACAAGATGGCTGTGCATATCGAGCAGATGATCGCCAACGTGAAGGCCAGCGTGCTGTCGCTCTGGCCAAAGTCCAACGTGGAGACGTTCGGCTCGTACTCGACTGGCATCTGGCTGCCCAGCAGCGACGTGGACCTCGTCATCTTGGACGTCGTGGAGGTGAACGACTCGCAGCTGACGGCCCAACACCTGAGGGAACTGGCCAAAGTGCTGGAGAAGAAGAAGTGGGTCGAGTCGCTGCTGGTGCTGGACACGGCCAAGGTGCCCGTGCTCAAGCTCGTGAGTGCCGAGACGTCGGTGCCCATTGACATCACGTTCGAGTCGGCGGCCACGCACAGCGGGCTGCTCGCACGCGACCTCATCAAGCGCTACGCGGACAGCATGCCGGAGCTCTACCCGCTGGCGATTGTCTTCAAGCAGCTTCTGCGCGAACGCGACTTGAACGACGCGTACACGGGCGGCCTGAGCTCGTACTCGGTCGTGCTGATGATCATCCACTTCTCGCAGCTCTGGAGGAACGGCGACTCGTGCTTCGAAGCGGCCTCCATCTACGCGTCGGGGTCGCTTCCCCCCGCGCCGTCGACTCTTGCAGCCAAGAACCAGGCCCAGAAGGCAGGACGGATACAGGACGGTACCGACGCCAGTAAGTCTAGCAGCGAGTCCAATGCGCTAGAGAGTTCGCCCTCGAAGGCGAAAAGCCCGCTCAAGAAGGCGGCATCCTTGCCATCAGCAACGGCTACGTCGTCATACGCCGCTATCGTTGCGAAACAGCAGGCTGCCGTGGATGAATCGTCTCGAGATACGTCTACGGAGCCACGATTCAGCTACGCTGCGATCGCAGCCGGGATCGCCAAGGTGAAGAAGCCCGTCCTTCCTCCTTCCAGCTACGCCGCCGCGGTGTCTGCCCCAGCAGGTTCGTCGTCCTCGTCGGCAGTAAAGCGCACAAAAGTTGCCCCCACGAAGAAACAGCCGCAGGATTCCCATCACCTGGACGCCGTCAGCGTGTCCAGCAGCAACGCGGACACGGAGGACTCGAGCTCATCGTGCAGCCACTCCTCGTCGACGGACAGTGACGACGAATCGGCCAAGACGCAGCCCAAGCAGCTCCCGGTGTCGTTAGGCGAGCACACGATGATGATCCTCGAGTTCTTCGGGATCATCTTCGACTACCGTAAGAACGGCCTCTCGGTGCGTGACGGCGGCTACATCTACAGACTCGCGGAGAACCACCGCTCACACATGGGCAAGCCGGCGCTAGTGATTGAGGACCCGATCCACCCAGACCGCAACGTGAGCGCCAGCAGCTTCGCGTTTTCGAAGGTCGTGGCACTGTTCGAGGACTCGTACTACGCGCTCAAGTACTACCGCGCGTCCAAGTTTACGCCCTCGGCGCTGAGCTGTCTGCTCAGCACCTCGGGCCACACGAGCCATTCGAGCCACAGCCACAAAGTCCAAGCCGTGCGGTCATAGCACTGCCGGGATCCAAGTCCGAGCGAATCTATGCGTCTTCGTCGTGGGTCGGAGGGAGGTGGGCGCGGTTATCCATGTTGTACACGATTTGTGAGCCAACGTTGAAGCAGGCAAGGAAAAAACGCAAGTAGTTAGTAAGCTGTAGTCTAGCAAGCAGGAGAAACAAAGTAAATACAACGAGAAGGTGAGTGCGTTCGTGGGTGCTTGCAATTGAGGTTCTCGAGTGTAGAGAGGATGGAAAAACTGGAGCTTCAATCGGAGCGCAAACTGGAGTTCAGCGGCTTGAACGAAGTCTTCGACAAACTCCACAAGTTGAGGTCTAAGTTCAAGCTCGATGAAAAGTACAGCGCTTGCATCGCTGTCTTCTTCTCATCGAAGTGGAATTTCTAGCTCGAGGGATGACAATCACGGCCAGGAGAATATATGAAGAACACATTGGCATTGTTCAACGATCGGCTGCGGGCGATATCAATACAAACTCTACGGGCAAGTGCATGCACGCGGAGTACTTTCCGCAACCAGTGACTCAGCGCTGCGTTGTCGTCAACCAGACACTCTATCTTGGAAGCTCTATGCGCTTCCAATCACCACCCGATTGTAAACGTTATCCACTATCCGGCTGGACTCAGCAGCCACTGCAGCAGAAAGCCTCATTTGCGAACTCGCTTCCAAGCACTCAAGTCTCCTCTTCGGTTCCGGTACAGCCCTGCTTTCCTATTCTTCTAGTCTTTTTCTTCTGCTTGTCCTCTCCCTGTGGGGGCTGAATCCACTGACACTTAATCAGCGAGGGGTGCCGACGCCAGCCATGGACGAGTTCCATGCGCTGACCGGCTGAGATTAGACCCTTAGAACCTGATCCGGTTCGCACCGGCGGAGGGACTGCTGCGACTTGTTGTTGTGTGTTTTGACGATGCATGTGCCTTCTTCATCGTCCTGTTGGCCCCATCTTCTCTAGGGAAACACACCGTGTAAGTTATCTTGACGTCTGTCAAACTTTTTAAAAACTATGTTTTCTGATAAACTGTTAATGTCTCGGTCCAAGTCGTTCAAGCAGACCTCAAGACGACCCTGTCAAGATGCTGGCAAATGGAGTTACCTACGGCGTCATGGCCGCTACGCTCGTGGCGGTGGCCGCCTACGCCATCACCGTGAGTCGGCACATGGATATCAGCTCGGTCAAGAACTTCGTCAGGTACGAATCAATCCACGAAGTTTGAGCGAGAAACAAAGCACATCTGACGCTCAATTCCGGTTTGATGCAGTGCCAAGAACTCGACGAACCCGCTGCGTTTGGCGTGGTGCTTCTTCTCGGCTGGCATCGGCGCTGGGTCACTCTTCACGTTCCCTGAAATCGGCGTGAGCGCGGGGTCGTGGGGCATCATTGGTTACACGCTCTCGAGCATCACGGGCATGATCGTGCTGGCAGCTGTGGGCCCTTACATCCGCTCGCTGGTGGGCGACAACGTCACCATGACGGACGTGGTCTCGCAGCGTTTTGGCTACGTCATGCGGCTGTACGTCGGCTTCATCGCCATGGGCTACCAGTTCATCTGCCTGGCGTCCGAGTACACGTGCGTGGCGCAGCTCACGACCATGATGTCTCCTGACGCGCACCCGATCGTCACGATCCTGATGGTGGCCTTCCTCACGAACCTGTACCTCACGGTCGGTGGCCTTCGCGCCAGCTTGGCGACGGATGTCTGGCAGGGCATCGGCGTCGTGTCATTGCTGGCTTTGGTATGCATCGTCATGTTCGTCCACGTGTCCATTCCGGAAGGCGAGTGGTCCCGCACCAACGTGGCTGCGTTTACGACCGAGGGTTTCGAGACGCTGGTGACGCTGGTCATTGCCGTGACGGCGTCCAACCTCTTCTTCACGGGCTTCTGGCAGCGGGTGTACGCTGCGGTGGATGACCGCACGCTCTACAAGGCTTCCTTCGGCGCCGCTGTTATCCTGTCGGTGTTCACTGTTGGGCTAGCGATGGCCGGCTTGGTGTCGTACCTGGCCTACCCGGACGGAGACCTGTTCTTCGCCATCCTGATTGACATGGGACGTGGCTGGCAAGTGGTCATCATTATCGTCATTGCCATGCTGTCGAGCGGAGTGTCCGACTCGCTTCAGATCGGGATCGCCGCTGAGCTCACGAGCTGCTTCCCCGAAATGACGCTGCTTCAAGCGCGTGTCATCGTTGGTACGTCCTTGCTTCCTCCTCCTCAACTCGGTTGCAAGACTAACTGTAATTTGTGTTCATTGATCGCTCCAGTGCTCCTCAATGCGCCGGCCATTGCGATCGGGTACAAGCAGTTCGACATCATGACGCTGTACCTCATCGCCGACCTGCTGTGCACGATTGCTGTGGGCCCCATGCTGCTTGGCGTGTGGAAGCGTGCGACTCGCGCGGGTGCGCTGGCCGGCAACGCCGCGGGCTTCCTCACCGTCTTCGTCTACGGCGTCATCGCGCAGGGCAAGTTCGTGGGCGGCTTCAACTGGTTCATCCTGCCGGAAGGCCTCTACTCGCAGAACAGCATGATCACCTTCATCGTCACGCTCATCATCCCGCCGGTCGTGACTGTGGCCGTGTCGCTCATGACCCCCGAGGACAAGGAAGATGCCGCCTACCTGCTCGAGCACTCGCCCGTTCAGGAAGCCAANAAAGGTTCAAGGTCGACCTTCACGAACACCCCACAGACTCCATGCATACTGACAGCGAGTCCATTCTCCAACGAAGTAATGGGAAACCAACCGCTTTGCTTTCACTCTTGTTGTTTCCTTTTCACATTGAGTGCTTCAGTACTACATAAAACTACGTAGTAGTACGGTAGAACGCTAACCGAGAACTAATAACCTTCTTCATTTCGAAAACAATTCTACCAAAAAGAAACTACAAACTATACTACGAAGACCACCGCAACCTCCTAGCTGCGTGGTCTCTAGCTCATGAGCTACAAGCCGCTGAGCCGTGATGAAGTGGACATTGGGCCGGAGCTAAACTCGAACTGCGGGGGATACTGGGGCGTCAGTGGTTCCTGCGACGCCGCGTAATACTCGGCGAAGCAGTTGTCACACACGCGCACAGGTTCGTCGTCGAAGCCGATGCCGAAGACTGAGACCCGTCGACTCGAGTGCTCGTGGCAGAACGAGTTGCCGCACATGCGGCAGTGATGGCGGCGCACGAACAAGTTGAACGGCTCCTCGCACTCGTAGCAGTTGGTGGCGCGCGCCCACTTGACGATGCGAGGCATTCCTCGGCCTCCAAAGTGCGCGGGTGCAGAACGCGGCGGGCCCTGGTAGAACGACGACGCCACGGATGAGGTGGGCGTCGGAGGGAGCCCGAGTGAGCTGCCGCCACTACGCGGGCCGTTGCCGTGGGATGATCCTCCAGCCGAGAGTTGCGACTCGGACAAGGGCAACGACGGCAGACTCGGGGGAGCCTCGCCCATCGGCAGGTTGGAGAACGACGTGGTCGACGCCGCTGACGAAGAGCGCGTCGGCCGCGTGCTGGACGAGATGGACATGGCGTGGGACTTGCGAGACGTCTGGATAGCCTGCTCCTTCACCGCGATCGACTGGCGCAGCATGTTCATCTGGCTCTGGATGCTGAAGATGATCGAGTCCACGTCCGAGCCCGTCTCGCTCGGAGGGGCGTCGCCGTACAACGAGCCATCGGCAGAGGGGAAACGCTCCCTGCCGCCGCCCAGCGACTCTCGGCCGTACATGAAGGACTCGCGCGCAGCTTCCTCGTAGTTCTTGCGAGCCACGAGCTGCTCCAGGAACTTGCACTTTGCGTCCAGCTCCTCGATCTTCTGCGACAGCATGGACACGTGGTCGACCTGCTGCCCGGGCATGACACTCTGCGCGCGGCGCGGCGGAAGCAGCGCCACCTCGTCGTCGTTCTGCCCGTCCTCATCGTCGGACAGCGTGCCGTCCACCGAGAACCGACGGCGTCCGGAGCGAGAGCGCGCCGCGCGACTCAAATCGAGCGGCGCACTGCGCGGCGGACGGGCAAGCGTGGACGACCGTCGCCGTTGATCCCGCGGCAGACGCCCATCGCGACTGTTCTGCTGCTCAACGAGCATCTGCTGCAAGCGCAGAATCTCGTTCTCTAGCAGCGAGTTGCGGTCGTCAACGTGGCTACTGCTTGCACGGCTGCGGTGCTTGCTGTTCGTGCGACTACGCTGTCGACTGTTGGTGCGGCGGTGCGTCGGAGCGGAGATGCGAAGCGGGGGCTCCAGCCGGTCATCACTGGTAGAGCTGTCTTCCTGCTCCGAACTCGAATGCGTTGCCTTCAGTTTGGCCACACGTCGCTTCACTCGACTCGCGGTCGAGTCGTCACTCGGGGACGGCTCAGCCTCCATTTCTCGCGTCGTGTGCGATGCCTGGCACGCCCGGCGGAGTCTGCCAAACGCCGTACTCAGCTGGAAGCGCTGGAGCTTGGCCGTCACGTAGTTGTTCTGCTCCAGCCACCGCCGACTCTGCCTCTGAATAACGACAGCAGCAGCAACTTGGAGCTTCTCCCTCACCAGCTTCTCGCGCTCTTGCTGGGCTAGCCAGCGTCTGCAGTACGCTTGAACTAGGATGGCTGCGGACGTTTGGAGCTTCAGCAGAACCAACTCTTGGCGTCTCCTCTGAGCCAGGAGCCGTCTGCAGTGCGCCTGGATGCGAACCGCAGCACCAAACTCGAGTTTATCTTGACGAAGCGCCGCAAGCTCCCGCTGAGCCAGCCAGCACCGGCAGTTGGCCTGAATGCGGAGAGCAGCAGCAAGTTGTCGTTTGGCCCTCAGCATTTCCGCAAGCTTCTGTTGTGCTACCCAACGCCTGAATGCAGTCTGGATGCGGATGGCCGCAGCAACCTGGCGCTTGTGCTTGAGCATTTCGGCCAGCTTGCGCTGAGCAACGCAACGCTTCCAGAAGGCTTGAATACGAGTAGCCGCCTGCTCACGTCGTAGCTGACGCAGCTTGTCCACTCGTCTCCTCCCCAGGAATCCACGGACAATCGCCTGAACATGCACGACAAAAGCACGCAGTTCCTGAAACAATACGCGGCGTCGGTATCCTCGGAAATGCTTCTGCACCACAGTCGCGCAATGGGTCCGAAGCTCAAGCCGATACCGGGAAAACCGATTGTACGTGGTCGACTTGCAGAACACGAGCGTCTTGCCCACTTGGACATCCTTGCGACGCACGTCATTCTCGAAAGCTGTGCCACTTCCGTCATCCGTGACCACAGTTAACGCGCCTGCATTCCTCTCTTCGCGCTCCACGCCGTCTTCCAGAAGTACCTTGTCCATCAGCACAGTCACAAGCGCTTGCGCCAACTCGTGGTTGTTCATCTTCGTCGTTCGTTCCCGCGTGCTCAAGAAACACTTGAATCCTGAAAACAATTCAACGAAGTTCGCGTGCGCGAGACGCACAGAATACCCATGGCGCGCGATTCGAACTGCCTCCAGCACGCCAACCGACCGCATTTGCTCCACCATCCGTTCGCGATCGAAAATGCCAGGCTTCTTGACCTCGTTGGGCTTCAGGCAGCGCACGTAATGGGCCTCCGTGCGTCCGATCTGAACGATGAGGCGGTCCAGCTGACTCTTGAACTGCGCAGACACGCTAGGCGCACGCAACATGGAGTAGCGTCTTCGCGTGTTCGCTCCGTGTTCCCCGTTCGGTGAGTCCACGTTCTCATCAGCTCCGATCGCCACGACCACTTCGTTACTGGAAGACGAAAAGATGTCGCTCGCATCGGCTGGGAGGGCGTCGGTGTTCTTCTCGACAAACTGCTCCACGTTGTAACACACGCGGCCGGCGAAGTGGTGGACCACGAACTGGTGCTTCACTCGCTCCATCTTTGACGCTGAGAACGGGTGTCTTTTAGGATCCTGCGGGGCTGCTTCCTCCTGCGACCCACTGCGGTGAAGATACCTGCTGAACGACGACATGAAGAGCGGCAGAGTGCTCTGGGCAAGTTGAGGCTGAGGTAGGAGCCCGGCCGAGTCGGCGGAGCCCTCGCCACCATGATACCGATAGAACTTGGTGCTTAGCGCTTGGTTTGAGCCCTTCGGCATCAGGCACTCCTGGTCCAACAGAGAAAAGAGACCGTTGCTCTTGTCGTCGAA